>MU158813.1:1066980-1078685 GCA_015888305.1 Antheraea pernyi | reverse complement strand
CGGGGGGGGGGGCAACTAAATCTCCATTTTGCTATCCCTAGAAATGGCTCTAAGAGCCATACGGAAAGTGATGTTTCTCCGGCCATGTAGGTACCCCACAGAGAATCTTTAACAAGAATGTCGAGTTTTAACTATTAGTCAGCTTTTTATCCTGCGAATTATCCTCCGTCAACGTGTAGGAATGCCAAACTTACAATTCTCTGATAAGATAAGGGTCGAGGACATAATAAAAGTACCTAAACATAGCACTCGGTTTGTTTGTCGTTTTGAAGGCTTCCTGGAAGGCTTGCTCTATAATAAATCAAATAATATAATCATTATTTATATTATATTTATATTAATTATTAATTCAAATTACGCTTTTATTTATTACATATGTTTAAGTCACTGTTTGTTTTAGTTCTCATTATATGAAATTGTGATATCTGCGATACGGTTTGTAACCAGTGCAGATACCAATATTACTGTTAATTATGTACACATTGACTTGGAACATTAAAATCTTACTATTATTATTTTATACGTAATAAATATATATTATTGTTAAATGTTCAATTTAACTCTATCAACTTCATATTTTATAGTACAAACTATAATGACTGCATAGCGAACGTCTACCAAAAGGGGAAAGAAACATCGTTCCGAACAGAGAAGAGAGAGACACTTCACGCCTTTTTTAAATTAAAAAAATTCTGAGATAAGTATGGAATAAACCTGTTTACCGAAACACATACTCTATTGAGGCCGCCGAACGAAAAAGTTGTTATGAATCGTGAATGAAAATAGCTCGTTGGTCTATAATCTATGATTTGCTCTTCTTCTTATCGCGTTTTCAGCCATAGAACGCGTCGGGGTTTGTCTGCTACTATATAAAAAATATTTATTATGAAATTAAAGAATATATCAGTTTTGAGTCAGATATTTATTTCAAACCAACACACGTGTCAATGACATCGAATACAAATTAAAATGGACTATATTATGAACTGTCAAAGTATTATTCTTGTGGTATATATTTTGAATTACTCACAAAAACATTCAGAAGTTACCTACATAATACTTATGTTATTCTTCAATAAATTCTGATTTACTCTAGTTATTAATTTTGTACAAGTGTATTAATTGACAAATCATTACACAGCACAGTAATTTATCGTTAATATCAATTCACTAAAATATAATAGTAAAATATTTAATGGATTGTATCTATAGAAACAATTTTATTAATTAAGTAAGTAAACATAGTGTAAGTGCAATAAAAAATAACAAAAACTGCTTAGGAAACATTTAATCACAGCATTTTTTAGCGGCCATATTGAAACGGAAAGATATTTTTTGGGTCTTTAATTTTATTATAGACAGTCTCGTTAAGATAGTGTGTTCTCAGAAATCTGTCATTGATATTATGTATATCGTAACCAGACTGTGGGATATTGTTAACGATGCTGTAACGCTTCTGTAATTGCAATGGATTAGTGGCCATATTATTAACATTATTGTTTAACGAATCGAAATCATTCCATTGGTTACCCTCCGTATAACATTTATTTGAATCTATATACTTTCCCGCATTTACTCCAGAATTTAAATCATGTGCCGGACTTAAACCTGCGTCAATAAGATACCCGCCATTGATATTATGTACATCGTATCCGGACTGTGGGATATTGTTAACGATGCTGTAACGCTTCTGTAATTGCAATGGATCAATGGCCATATTATTAACATTGTTGTTTAACGAATCGAAATCATTCCATTGGTTACCCTCCGTATAACCTTTATTTGAATCTATATACTTTCCCGCATTTACTCCAGAATTTAAATCATGTGCCGGACTTAAAACTTCGTCAATAAGATACGCGCCATTAATATTATGTACATCGTAACCGGACTGTGGGATATTGTTAACGATGCTGTAACGCTTCTGTAATTGCAATGGATTAGTGGCTATATTGTTGACGTTATTGTTTAACGAATTAAAATCATTCAATTGGTTGCCCTCCTTATAATCTTTGTTTGAATCTATATACTTTCCCGCGTTTACTCCAGAATTTAAATCATGTGCCGGACTTAAACCTGCGTCAATAAGATACCCGCCATTGATATTATGTACATCGTATCCGGACTGTGGGATATTGTTAACGATGCTGTAACGCTTCTGTAATTGCAATGGATCAATGGCCATATTATTAACATTGTTGTTTAACGAATCGAAATCATTCCATTGGTTACCCTCCGTATAACCTTTATTTGAATCTATATACTTTCCCGCATTTACTCCAGAATTTAAATCATGTGCCGGACTTAAAACTTCGTCAATAAGATACGCGCCATTAATATTATGTACATCGTAACCGGACTGTGGGATATTGTTAACGATGCTGTAACGCTTCTGTAATTGCAATGGATTAGTGGCTATATTGTTGACGTTATTGTTTAACGAATTAAAATCATTCAATTGGTTGCCCTCCTTATAATCTTTGTTTGAATCTAAATACGTTCCTGCATTCACACCAGAATTTAAATCATGTACCGGTCTTAACGCCTCGATAAACCTGCCATAAGGGTACTCATACAGTGTATCCACAACATATGTAGTCAGTGGTCTATATCCAATTAATGGTATCTGCTGAATCTGTTGGCATATAATGCATTATATTAACATAGCTATATATTTTGTATCAACGTGTTAATATGGAAAGAAGGTAATAAGGAAAAAGGAAATAAGGTATATTGAATTTACAAAGGTGTGTAAGATTGTGCATAGCTAAAGCTCCTATGTAGAAAAAGCGTACATTATGAAGAATAGCAGAAGAAGCATACATATTTCAACAAATAATGTACATTGTGTTTACTGCGAATTACTGAAACATCACCTGTGTAATTTTTAAAATTATTTACATTTTGTGTTTACGCATAAATTTCCCGTTGGAATGTCATTTTTTATTATATCAATATTTGCTTCGGAGCGTAATAGTAGTCTTTTACAAAATTATTAGGCCCTGAGAAGGCGCTAATGAACGTGAAAGTCCAGTCATCGAGACGAATGTTATAATTGTTAATTGCGCAGTATTTATAAACATTACAAGATTTACAGAAATATTTTACGAAATACATATGTGACTAGTTGTGCCCGCGACTTTGTCCGCGATGTACCTGATGTACAAAACTGTGATTAATAAAGTTACCATGAATGTGTAGAAGCTCCGGGCTCACTACTATAAGAGTGTAGAATGACATGGACAGCGTAATAATAATACTCGGAGTGCGTAAAATAGACTGTCTATTCACAACACCATATATGGTATTTATAAAGACGCGATCGTTCATTTGTTTGAACGACATTCTATTTACAATATATACAAAGTTTAAACCAATCTGCCAAAGAGGATGACATACTCGGTGGCTACAACTCTAATCACTATCTACTCTTATAGCGTACTTAAGCCGCGTCGCCATTGAACTTACAATAACTTTTGGTAGGCCGAACCAATTTTAATTAAACAAGAACTAAATGTTATTTGAAGATATTCTTTATAATTTTCTTGAAGAGGTTTCATCATGAACTCATGATAATATGAACATGAACTAAAGCAGTGATTCGTGTTAAAACAAACAAATAAAAAGACATTTCTAAAAATAATTAAAGAGTATTTTATTACTAATTCCTAGAAAGAAGCAACATTTTTTTTAAATCTAAAAGTACAGGCACGTTAGATTAAGATTCTTATTATAAGATATAGAAGATGGATAGATATAGGTATAGATGAATGATGAATTGGAAAATACAGTTAATAAATAATTACTTACGTTGCCCACGCAAAATACAAAAGTATTAGCAATAAATAGAATATATATAGGGATATACATTGTAAGCCGTCTGATATCGAAGTAAATAAATTCGTGATTTACTCCATTTTAAACTTAAATATATAATCGGGCATAAAATTACATGTATGTAATGCATAATACGATTTATTTGCAATAAACACTTACATACCTTTATAACGAAATTATTATTATCCATGTAGGAATCGAATTATGATATGGTACCTAATGGAAGCATGGTTGAGAAATAACATTATCTTAAATATATAGAAATCCAGTGTCACGATTTTTGTCCACAATTAATTCCAGAACTACCCCACCAATCTCCATGAAAGTTGGCATTTATGTATAATCTGGCCTTGAAAGATAATTCATGTTTCTATCAATGGCCTCAATATCATACAATTTACAGAATACAAATTGAATTATTCTCAATGTTGATTATTGTTATTAATTGTAAGTTTCAGAAACTCGAACAGTTGGTTCTTTAAATTAGTTTGTTGATAGAAAACTGTAGGAACTATTATATATATCTCATAGATGACGCCACGTTCTGAATTAGATTTTTTTTCCAACTCCACTTTATTTTATGTTACACGTGTTCTATTAGTCTATTTACTCGCTTTTCCTTTATCAAACTTTAAGTTAGACGCATTACCCCATAATACTAAATACTTAATCATAATTACAATTCAAAGCCTAATAAACGTGGCACAGCAAACTAAATTAATTCCACACATTCACAATTATTAGAGAAGGATACGATTACATGATTTTATGCTGAAGCTAAAGAGGGATTTTTGAAATATTATCTGGCATTGTAACTCATGGAGTCTCTTAGTCGCTGTTTAAAATGAAATAGTATAACAATCAGAATTTATTCAATAAAACGGTTAAGGTATTTCAGAAGTATTGTCGAAGTTGTATAAAACCAGGGAAGAATTAAAAAAGTGGAAATGCTAAGTAGGCGTGGTGCGTCACTAATGTATTTAGGTAACGCACCAAACGCGCCCGCAATTCGTAATGAATCGTGTTTTACCATCACGGCATTTTACCCTTCGCCTTTGATATCTAAAGATGTGCCACACCACCCAGCTCTTGTGATTACAAATTAAGCCGGTTTATGAACCCCCCAAATATATTAGGTCTTTACCTATGAAATTGCCGTTTAAAAGTTAAACGTATTTTTTTATTTATATTAATCGAAGTGATCACCCATGCAATCAATGCATCTTTGCCAACGCAATGGCAGTTTATTGATGCCCTTCTTAAAGATATCAACTGGACGGGAGGCAACAAATTCTTCAAAGGCATTTTGTACTGCCTCTCGAGTATTGAATTTTTATCCCACCAAGGAGTTATCCAAATTCTGGAAAAAGTAGTAGTCTGTAGGCGCAAGGTCTAGTGAGTAGGGCGGATGACGGAGAACTTCCAACCCCAGTTCTTTCAACTTGGAGACCGTCTGCTGTATGCAGTATGAGGTCGCGCGTTGTTGTGTAAGAGCAGCGGAGAAGAGCGATTGATCAATGCTGGTTGGAGATGTGCCAGCTTCTCCATCATTGTGTTCAGTTCTTCACAGTACACATCTGCAGTAATGTTCACCCCGTTTGGTAAGAAGCTATGATGAATCACACCGGCGCTAGACCACCAAACAGTGACCATCACTTTTCTAGGGGTACGTTTAGGGTATTGTTTAGGTGCTGAACCAGTATCCAACCAAGTTGCTGAGTGCTTGCGGTTATCAAACAGATCTATTTTTCATCGCAGGTAACAATGCTGTTCAAAATTCCTTCATTTGTGTGTCTGTTGAGCATTGCCAGGCACGTCTCGACGCGTACTTCGCGCTGGCGATCATTGAGTTCGTGGGGCACCCATTTGTCAAGCTTTTTTACCTTGCCAATTTGACGCAAACGGGCCAATATTGTTTTGACGCTAACGTCGAAAGCTGCTGCTAATTCAGCCGTAGATTGTGTATCATCAGCTTCCACAATCGCCTTTAATTCGTCATTGTCGACCAAAGTCTTCGGACGACCGCGAGGTTCATTTTTCAGGTCGAAATTCCTAGAACGGAAGCGAGCAAACCAATAACAGGTGGTGCGTTGGTTTGTAGTGTTAGCTCCGTAAACGTCATTGATGTTGCGTGCCGCTTGTGCCGCGTTGCTGCCACGACGGTACTCATATTCCATAATTACTCGAATTTTTAACGTATTCATGATGACAAAAAAGATTGAAATGCGATGAAAATGTAACACTAATCAATAAACAAATGACTACTTTTGGAAAAACAATTCCATGTTTTTAAAATAAAGTTAATTTATAATTAGAATTCTTAACCAAACAAAAATTATTTTGATTTGAAATGGCCAGTACTGCAGAACGGCAATTTCATAGGTAAAGACCTATTATTATTCTTTTTAATAAAGCGGATTATGAGGCTATATGTGAGGAGCAAAGGAGCATTATATAAGCCGTATATTGATATACGGCGGCAAGTCCCTCCGCCACTAGCTCCCAGGGAAAGGAGCCGGCCAGCACCATGGCCGCCCCCGAGGACACCGTACGGTAACCTCGTATCACCCTCAACGCCACAGAACGCTGCGCAATATTTGTGTTATATTTGTGGCGCTGAGGGCGTCCACCCACAACGGTGCCCCGTAAGCGGCCATGGACCGTACGACCCCCATATAGAGGCGACGGCAGACAGCGCCAGGCCCCCCTATGTTGGGGAGAGGACACATCACTTACCATCACGGTAAGTATTGGGATCCTTGGTGTCAAAATCTCTAACGACGTTCAGTTTCGTAGTCATCTGGAAGACAAGGTTAAGATGGCATCCAAAAAGGTCGGTGATCTGAACAAGGCGAAACAGTACTTCATCCCTGGACAAAGACTGCTGTTGTATAAAACGCTAGTCCGACCCCATATGTAGTACTGTTGCCATCCCGCACCTGGATACCAACTTGGGCCATTTGACTCGGCTCAAAGACGAGCTGTGATAATTGTTGACGATCCCAAGCTCACAAACGGTATCTAACCGTTAAGTCTAAGGAGAGACGTCGCCTCCCTATGGGTGTTTTACCGTCTGTATATTGGGTTGTGTTCCAGGGAATTGTTCAATCTTATGCCAGTGGCTACTTTTCACCATCGTACCGCTAGTCATCGGGTCGGAGAATTCATCCTCACACACTGGAACTGAAATGGTCTTTAACGGTCCGGTTTCAGAGGGGTTTCCTCCTACGCACACTTCAGTTGTGGAATAAACTTACTGCAGAGGTTTTTCCTGGGGGCTACAATATGGCATTCTTCAAGAGGAAAGTATATAGGATATTAATGAGTCGGCAACGCGCATGTGACACCTCTGTTGTTGCAAGCATTCATAGGCTGCGGTGACTGCTTAAAATCAGGCGACCCGCATGCTTGTTTGCCACCATCATAGTATAGAAGAATAAAATAAAAATCCAGAGGGAATTAAGTATGTTTAGTCTGGAACATAAACGTTCGGTTTCTGATATGTTGTTTTTATATAAATTATTAAATAACAAAACTGACTGTCCAGATTTATTCAAGAGAATTGGTTTGAGAACTATTACGAATCGGACTCGTAATCCTCGGATCTTTAACGAACGCTTAACAATGTCTAATTATGCCTGTAATTCAGTGTTGAATAAATGTACACATTTATATAATCTTCTTGTAACTAATCTATACATATTCTTTGACAGTAGTGTAGCTTTTGAAAGTAAACTCACGGAACATGTTCAACCCTCATTAAGCACAAGCGACGGATACTCAAAAACTTACAAAAATATACACATGTACTCACTCACTAACACACACATACACATACCCCCCCAACTTTTCTATTTTTCTACTATGTATTACTATTATTAAATAAGATTTAGATGAGCCATAAGTGACACATTGTTAGGAATGCATATCTATTGGAATTATTATATGACGGAAATCCCTTGGTTGAACCAATATTGTAATAATTACATATGTCAAAATTTGAATAAATTAATTGACTATTGATTTCTGTATAAATAGATTTAAAAAAAAAATACTGGTCTGTTTAATTCCAACCGGCAACTAAAATAATCCGTTTTTATATTTAAAACATGAGCAATAAAAAATAATGGAAATATTTACTAATATGTCTATACTCTATTGAGGTCACCGAACGAAAAAGTTGTTATGAATTGTGAGTGAAAACAGCTTGTTGTTGGCGTATAATCTGTGGTTTTCTCTTTTTCTTATTGCGCCTTCAGCCATGGAAGCCGTTTACTTATAAATTCTTTCATACAAAATAAATGACTTTACAGCTACTCTCAATAAAATCATTACATAGTATAAAACAAAGTCCCCCACTGCGTCTGTCTGTCTGTCTGTTCGCGATAAACTCAAAAACTACTGAACGGATCTTCATGCGGTTTTCACCAGTGCATAAAGTGATTCATGGGGAACATTTTAGTATATAATTTCTCAAGGATTGTTTTATAATCAGGGCGGGACAACGTCTGCCGTGTCTGCTAGTATTTATCTATATTATAATAAAACTGTAGCAAGGTCAAATCTGTACATTAAATATTTTTTGAAAATTTTGATCGGGGTAGACTTCGTTATCGATATAGAAGCCAAAAATAATCTTTTTACAATTTTTGTCTTTTTCTGTCCCTGTGAACACGCATCACGTTGAAAGTACTGAACCGATTTTAACGAAACTTGACACAGTAATAACTAATATTACAAGGTTACATTTAGGATACTTTTGTCCTGTAAAACGTAAGGGGTTCGCCAGGATAACGAAAAACAAAAAATTGTAGTTAGTGTAACTAGACTTTTTTGCGACAACTTAATACAAGAGCCAGCAACGTTGGAAGAACAAGAATTTTAGAAAAGCTGGTTTTTTAATATGAATATATATTATGCCCTCCCAAACACGATTCAGGATACCTGTTAGCTGGTTAACGTTGTGATTTTAATGCACATCACACCCTTACAGATCAAAATTTTGATGTATAAATAATTTTAGGAACATGTTTTGTCAGTATTTTTTAAACGCTATTAAAAACATAATAACTTTATACCTTATTTTAAAGCATATTGCACTTACGAGTAAGTATAAGATTGAGCTTGCTAAAGGTGCGCAGACTGTGTATAGCTAAAGCTTATATGTAGGAGGAGTACGGACTGTATTTTAGGTTACCTCACGGTGTTAAAATAACCATTGGTAACCCCAGCCGGGTTCAAACCCGCAGACATCGACTTGTCTCGATTATTCATACCTGCCTACCAAATATGTCCGATCCAAACATCTTCCTATTTGAAAGAGGGGTAGCTTGCTGCGTGTCTGCTGAGGTAGGCGTGGATCATTTTAGGAAATGTATGTCTGTCTGTTCGTATGAGCACGCATCACTGCGTTCAAGATAAAACCTTTTCAAGAAACTCATAAAGCATATCTTCTAGTAACATTTAGCTTTTATTTCAATAAAATTAGTTAGATAGTAATTAGACCAAATACATATAGATGACTTTATAAGTCACTGTTTTGTATATCAGGTTCCACGCGGACGAAGACGCGGACACAGCTAGTATGTATATAAATACCGACTGTCATAAATATTAGTTGAGTATTTTACGGAGTTCATCGTGGACAAACATCATGGCACTGTATTTTTATATATTTAAGGGCTCGCGCGCACTACGGTTTTTCACCGCAAATTTTGTAACGTATGGAAGCACACCCACTAGGGGCAAAATTTCGCACCGGTTACAAGATTCGCAGCTACCGAAAAAAATCCCCATGCAGGGTTCACAACTTATGCAGTTTTCCCCCAAATTTAGGGAAAAAATAGGTGAATTTTTGGCGGTCTATATTTTAGAGTCTTTTTTTATTAACGAGTAATGATAGACCCTGAGATAACACAATACGGTCGATCATATTTATGAGTTGTCATGGTTCTTTTTTGGAACACAAGGGTCAAAAATGCATTTTTTATCCTTAATTTTGTCAAAAATAAGTTGCAAAGTAGGTTTTCTATTGATATGCTGACAAATTTGATGACGGTTTGATTTAAATTGTAATGTACTGGTAGATATTGCATAACATTTAATATTTCCACTAAAATGTTAATTTTATATAATATCCAAATGTATAACGTAAACGCATCAGTTATGGACATTATAAGATCAAGATGGCAAGTTTATATATATACATTTAAAAAAATACTCATGCAATTATTTAGATAATTTTGGATATATATGAACAAAGAAATATTGCTTTAATTACACGTTTTCGATTGTTATGTTTCATTTATTTTTTAAACTACGCAACAGGTACCAAATTGAAAGAGCCCCCATCTTATATTATAATAGATTTTAGATTAGTGCGAGATTATGTTTTTTATTTGCTAGCCTAAATTTTCCATTTGTGAACCTACTATCTCTGTATAGTAAAACTATTATTACATGATCCTTATTAAAAAATATTTCTAATCTATTTCACTAATGAATTCCCTGAGAAATCAGAGAATTGAAGACACGCTGTTGTTTTTTTGATCACCATTTTGAAACTGAACTTTCATAATTAGAGCTTAATATATGTTCTTTAGTACTAAGTGCTATGAGAGTTTATAATATCGATAGATTTCTGATCTTTGTAGGTTTTATTAAATGTATTCATTACAGGGACGCAGCAATAATAATAATATAATTTATTTCAGACAGACATCCATATTTGTGGGTACAATTACAGGTTTAAAAAAAATAAAAATAGTGTTAGTAATAATAATAAAACAGAAAAATAAATTATAAACAAAAACACAGAACACAGGATATAACATTAAGTGGTAGGTCCGAGTGGAACCTCCGGTGATGGTGGAAATTCACTGTACGACTGCATATAGCCGTATCCAGCTAGCCAGCATCGGATATTATATTGAACGCGTAAATCACTATGCCCGCTGCGTATAGTCAACCTACAGGATGCAAGTGTAAAAGGACTGACAGTACGCTTTAAAAAGCGCAAACTTAACAGTCTCTGTACACCGTGAAAACCTACGGGCCAACATATTGCATCGGACAAACAGCGTCCTGCGCTCCCTATCCACGTCCACATTATCCTTAAGGTCATCGGTGACCCAGTGGCCCAAATATTTAAATTGCTCGACTTTGTTTAGAGCTGTACCACATAAAGTGAAATTCGGAACGAGAGTATATCGTTTGTTATCCGGCCTGAAAATCATTATTTCACTCTTTCCCACGTTATATTTAAGTCCATGAACCACCGCGTAGGTCTCACAAATTTTCAAGAGCCTTCGTAAAGCACCGATGGAAGGGCTCAGCAGCACCATATCATCTGCGTAACTGATGTTATTCATACACACTCCGTCTATATGACACCCAATGCCGGTGTTGCTGAGCTCGTCAATCAGTCGGTTAACGTACAGATTGAAGAGCGTAGGAGGGGTAAGTCCCCCCTGCCTCACCCCCCAGTTTAGTCCGTACTCCTCCGAAAGAGAACCTGCCCACCTTACGAATTTCTTTTGATTCTTATACCAATATATAAACAATAACACGATTTCTCCAGGTAGACTAGTTTCATGCCTTAATTTATCCCAAAGAATATCGTACGAAACCAGATCGAAGGCTTTCGATAAATCAAGATAAACAGCATATATTGGGGTCTTTCTACTCGTGTAATACTGCACAGTTTGCTTGAGGCACAGGATAGCACTCTCGGTGGAAAGACCGGGCCTGAATCCAAACTGAGCGTCATTTAGCGAGACGTGTTTGTGCAAGTGCTGACTCAGCAGACTGTCCAGTACTTTAGCGGCCACTGTGGCTAGAGAAATTGGTCTATAATTGTTTATATCGGA
>MU158813.1:1038685-1066725 GCA_015888305.1 Antheraea pernyi | reverse complement strand
ATTTCTCCAGGTAGACAAGTTTCATGCCTTAATTTATCCCAAAGAATATCGTACGAAACCAGATCGAAGGCTTTCGATAAATCAAGATAAACAGCATATATTGGGGTCCTTCTACTCGTGTAATACTGTACAGTTCGCTTGAGGCACAGGATATCACTCTCGGTGGAAAGACCGGTCCTGAATCCAAACTGAGCGTCATTTAGCGAGACGTGTTTGTGCAAGTGCTGACTCAGCAGACTGTCCAGTACTTTAGCGGCCACTGTGGCTAGAGAAATTGGTCTATAATTGTTTATATCGGACACATCACCAGTTTTATTTTTGACGACTGGTACAACTATATTACCAATTAACGGCAATTTAATGGCAGTGTATAAATATTTATTAAATAACCAATAACATACTTTAACATTTCCTAATTTTTGTCTCTTCTTATTTTGCTATACTGATTCCTCGTGACCGAGTACCTATTTTCGATTTACCCCTTACCATGCCTTTAATAACCGCAAAAACTTCCTTCGTAGTAAAAGTAACAATACGCTCACCACCATCCTCAGCATCGGGCTCCTGCCGCGATAGCCCTAGGGCAGAGTCCACCTTGAAATAGTGGGAGAACATAGTGGCAATCTCGCTAGGATCTTGCACTCCCGCCACGCTGACGGGAAGGCCCGGCTTATGATTCATTTTATTTATGTTTTTCCAGAACTGTCCGAATTTTTTCTTTGAGTGTAGTTCAGCCGTTATATTCATTTTTATCTGTTGTTGATTGTTTTGACACCATTTTAATTTTGATTTAAAAGCTCGTCTACTTTCACACATATCATTATAGAGACGACCAGCTCCTGGCTTACCTCCATACAACCAAGCCTGAAAACATAGCCGAGCCCTCCCATGAGCACCACGGACGTGTCTATTCCACCCGGTAATGTATTTCCCTCTACGCTTCTCTGTAGTATTATAACTACATATAGCAGCCTCCGAGAGTATAGAAATAATCATGTATATGTTATCTAACTGGATTTTATGACTTTTATTACAACACATATAGTCAGCGCAGTGTCTTAGTTCTAAAGGAAAATCAATTTCACGAAGCCTAGAGTGACAAACACTTAAATATTTCGTTATCTGAGACGAA
Source organism: Antheraea pernyi (assembly GCA_015888305.1). Classification (NCBI taxonomy): domain Eukaryota; kingdom Metazoa; phylum Arthropoda; class Insecta; order Lepidoptera; family Saturniidae; genus Antheraea; species Antheraea pernyi. Next base: position 1,065,593 of record MU158813.1, on the reverse strand, counting down.
TCACGGTCACCCCAGACAATTTTATTAATACCAACAGTAGGTACACATAACTTTGGTATTACTAAATTAAAATTACATCTTACAGACACAGGGTAATGATCAGACCAATAAGTATTATATAACACAGAGACCACAGATACAGACTGCCGCGCGGCACTAGTCACAAGACAGTGGTTTTCCGTTCCGGAATAAAACCGCACCGCAGCTAGTGCGCGCTCGCCTTAAGAAATGTTATTTCTCATCCACGCTTCCATTATATTATTATAATTCGATTTCTATATCGCTCGACAATAATTTAATTATAATAATATGTTAGTTTTTATTGAAAATAAATCGTATTACACATTACAAGAAAGTAATTTAATGTATGTATATATATTTAGGCTTAAAACTCGAGTAAATCACGGATTACTTCGATTTCGACATCAGACGGCTTACAATGTATCTAATATATTTTCTATTAATTGTAAATACTTCAGTATTTTGCGAGGACAATGTAAGTAAATTTATTTACTATATTTTCTAATTCATCTATATCTATCTATCTTCTATGTCTATAAACAGAATAAAAATGTAAATGTAACGTGTATGTACTTTTTAGACTTTTGTAAAAGAAAGTTGCTTGTGTCTAGGATTAAGTAATAAAATACATTTCAATCATTTTTAGAATTTTCTGTCTATCTGTTTGTCTGAACATGCATCACTGCGTTCATGATAAAACACCTTCAAGACAACTATAAATCATATCTTCAAGTAACATTTGTTCTTTGTTTCATTAAAATCGGTGCACTCTATCAAAAGTTATTGTAATTTTAATGACGACGCGACTTAAGTACGACAGAAAAGTCGATAGTGACACAGATGGACAGATAGATTCAGGTGACTTTATTAGTCACTGTTTTGTACATCAGGTTCCACGTGGACGAAGTCGCGGGCATAGCTAGTTACATATTTCGTAAAATATTTCTTTACGTCTTGTAATGTGTATAAAGACTGCGAAATTAACAATTAAAACAATCTTCTCGATGACTGTACTTTGACGTCCATTAGCGTCTTCTGAGGGCCTACATTGAAATTAGTTTTTTTTTTTATTATTATCATTTAACAATTTTTTTGAAGTGTAACTTCTTATGTGAGGGCTATAATTGAAACTTAAATTAATGTTACTCATTAAAGTTATTAAGAAATAGCAAATATTTGAAGCTCCTGCTATTAAAATTAATAATTTTGTAAAATTGGGAAATTATTATGTTCCGAGGCAAATATTGATGATAAAAAAATTACTTTCCAACGGAGAATTTATACATTAACACAACATTTAAATCATTTAAAAAATTTCACTATAAAATTAAGTAAGTAAAATTTTTTATATATCATGACAAAAGTAAAATTGAAAGTAAAATTTTCGAGTAGGTAATGATATATTATAAGTTTCATGCGGTCATTGGTGTCCAGTGAGTTTTTGTGCCAAGTCAGAATCCATGCTCCGTGGCATTATTACCCATCCATTTCACCTGTGCACAATAACCAAACTATATTATGTAAAACACCGCCACTATTGCAAAATATAGAGATAAATAACACAAGATTATTAAAAAAATCACTAAATGACATTCAAAGCTCCCGGTAAAAACTCCAAGCACCTACTGGTGTGTTCTGGCAGCTGCACTTGATAGTCAGTCCACTGTAAATTTGGCGTGTTTACCACCTTAAACCACGTCATTGTCATCAGATGAGATTGCGATCAAATGCTAAAACCTATAACGTATAAAAAAATAACTTTAACCCCTTTTCTGTATGGAATGACCTTCAGCATGGGCCGATGCCAGACACGCCTTCCCCAGCAGATACGCAGCAAGCTACCCCTCCTCCAAATAGGAAGATGTTTGGATCGGACATATTTGGTAGGCAGGTATGAATAATCGTGATTATATTACACATATACCTCAGTATAACTAGTATATAAGTGGTTTGAGCAGTGGAATGTCAAGTCGATGTCTGCGGGTTCGAATGCCAGCATGTACCAATGGTTATTTTTTGGAAAATTCGCGTACATTTACTCATTATAGTTGGTTAGGTTATTGGCTGACGGTGAAAGAAAACATCATGAGGTAACCTGAAACACAGGCTGCACTCTTTCTACATAAAAGCTTTAGCTATATACAGTCTGCACACCTTTAGCAATGCTCAATCTTATACTTATTCGTAAGTGCAGTATGCTTTAAAATAGATATAAAGTTCCTTCCTAAAGTATCTTCCCAAATTAACACGTAGATATAAAATATATAGCTATGTTAATATAATCCATTACGTAATTCAACAGATTCACCAGAAATCATTTATTGGATATGGATCACCGACTGCAAATATTGTTGATATATTGTATGAAAATCAGAAACAATGTTACGAAACGGAAATGTTAATGGACATTGTAATGATGGTTTTACGCTTAATTAAAGATGATCCGATTACCAATGTGAAATTACCAGTTATCTATAGTGAAATTATAGAAATGTTAAGAAGCACACCAACATTTGGGACAGCGAGTGTAGTTTACGATCAGTTATTAAAATTAGAAGATATACTTCATGACGATCAACCATTACACTTTATCAATGATATAGGATTTATAAGAACGCCAGTGAACCACGACATAGATAATATTGAACGAATCAATACGAAGATTGTATTTAAATCCGAGATTCCCCACATTAATCAACCTACATGCAAACTAGTTTTTCTGAACTTATTACAACGAGCTTATGAGAATTATATGAATTTATTACAATATAATACGTGTGAGAGCATAAGTTCTTATAGCGAAGAGTTGAATATACTACCAATTACTTTACCATTTACAAAAGAGGATAATAATGCATACAAACTAGTGGACACAGACAGATTAGAACATAAATATGAAATGGATGGTTTATTGAATATGAATTTGCACAATGATAAAATAATAAACGTCAATCCTTATAAACAATATATTTACAAACTTCCATCCAGCAAATATATTTCACAGATCGAAAACAGTTATATAAATCAGTTAAATCCTGAGGATAAAGCGTTCTACATTATACCAGATACGGAAAAGCATAAAAAAGACATCGGTGTAGATTCATACTTACAGATTTCCAATATTTATAATATTGCAGGTGCACACTCACCAAAAAACATTTATGAAGTGCTCCTAAAATACCCCGGGCAAAGAGAATACATTCTAAATACTTATTATAACGCAAAGTTATATGCACCATATACTTTAAACACTGCCGATTATTATCAAAAACTTGACGAAATATTATCTGTTATAACTGGTTTAAAACGACTGGATACTTCAATCGTCAGTGAGGGCGATATCGTACTCACCTATGTCGTTAAACAACCTGAAACAGTAATTTATCAGCCGCATAATTACGTAAAATATCGATTACCCTATAAAATATTCATGGAAAGTGTTAATAAGATTTTGCTAATCAAACCATACCTTAGAGCCCATCCGCTTGAGCTATATAATGAGGTAATAGTGTATTCAAATCTCTCCGAGATATCGCCAGGTTTGAGAGATTTACCCAGAGACAAAATCATACAATTAACACAAATGAATGGACGATTAGTTAACACACAAGTTTTACCTGTTAAAATTCCGTTTAATATTAACGTAGAGTTACGTCCGGTGCATGATTTAAATTCCGGTGTAAATGCGGGAAAGTATATAAATTCAAACAAAGATTATACGGAGGGTAACCAATGGAATGATTTCGATTCGTTAAACAATAACGTCAATAATATGGCCACTAATCCATTGCAATTGCAGAAGCGTTACAGCATCGTTAACAATATCCCACAGTCTGGTTATGATATACATAACGTCAATGGCAGATATCTTATTAACGAAGGGTTAATTCCAGTACATGATTTAAATTCTGGTGTAAATGCAGGAAAGTATATAAATTCAAATAAAGGTTATACGGAGGGTAACCAATGGAATGATTTCGATTCGTTAAACAATAACGTCAATAATATGGCCACTAATCCATTGCAATTGCAGAAGCGTTACAGCATCGTTAACAATATCCCACAGTCTGGTTATGATATACATAATGTCAATGGCAGATATCTTATTAACGAAGGGTTAATTCCAGTACATGATTTAAATTCTGGTGTAAATGCAGGAAAGTATATAGATTCAAATAAAGGTTATACGGAGGGTAACCAATGGAATGATTTCGATTCGTTAAACAATAACGTCAATAATATGGCCACTAATCCATTGCAATTGCAGAAGCGTTACAGCATCGTTAACAATATCCCACAGTCTGGTTATGATATACATAATGTCAATGGCAGATATCTTATTAACGAAGGGTTAATTCCAGTACATGATTTAAATTCTGGTGTAAATGCAGGAAAGTATATAGATTCAAATAAAGGTTATACGGAGGGTAACCAATGGAATGATTTCGATTCGTTAAACAATAATGTTAATAATATGGCCATTGATCCATTGCAATTACAGAAGCGTTACAGCATCGTTAACAATATCCCACAGTCCGGTTATGATATACATAATGTCAATGGCGGGTATCTTATTAACGAAGGATTAATTCCAGTACATGATTTAAATTCTGGTGTAAATGTAGGAAAGTATATAGATTCAAATAAAGGTTATACGGAGGGTAACCAATGGAATGATTTCGATTCGTTAAACAATAACGTCAATAATATGGCCACTAATCCATTGCAATTACAGAAGCGTTACAGCATCGTTAACAATATCCCACAGTCCGGTTATGATATACATAATGTCAATGGCAGATATCTTATTAACGAAGGGTTAATTCCAGTACATGATTTAAATTCTGGTGTAAATGCAGGAAAGTATATAGATTCAAATAAAGGTTATACGGAGGGTAACCAATGGAATGATTTCGATTCGTTAAACAATAACGTCAATAATATGGCCACTAATCCATTGCAATTGCAGAAGCGTTACAGCATCGTTAACAATATCCCACAGTCTGGTTATGATATACATAATGTCAATGGCAGATATCTTATTAACGAAGGGTTAATTCCAGTACATGATTTAAATTCTGGTGTAAATGCAGGAAAGTATATAGATTCAAATAAAGGTTATACGGAGGGTAACCAATGGAATGATTTCGATTCGTTAAACAATAATGTTAATAATATGGCCATTGACCCATTGCAATTACAGAAGCGTTACAGCATCGTTAACAATATCCCACAGTCTGGTTATGATATACATAATGTCAATGGCAGATATCTTATTAACGAAGGGTTAATTCCAGTACATGATTTAAATTCTGGTGTAAATGCAGGAAAGTATATAGATTCAAATAAAGGTTATACGGAGGGTAACCAATGGAATGATTTCGATTCGTTAAACAATAATGTTAATAATATGGCCATTGATCCATTGCAATTACAGAAGCGTTACAGCATCGTTAACAATATCCCACAGTCTGGTTACGATATACATAATATCAATGACAGATTTCTGAGAACACACTATCTTAACGAGACTGTCTATAATAAAATTAAAGACCCAAAAAATATCTTTCCGTTTCAATATGGCCGCTAAAAAATGCTGCGGTTAAATGTTTCTTAAACAGTTTTTGTTGTTTTTTAATGCAACTTATTAATATATGCTTATAATACAGTATTTTTGTGAGTAATTCGAAGTATATGCCACATATTAATTAGCATTTTTACTTTGACAGTTAATAATATAGTCCATTTTATTTTATATTCAATAAAATTGATACTTGTGTTGGTTTGAAATAAATATCTGACTCAAAACTGATATATTGTTTTATTTCATAATAAATATTTTGCAGATAATCGCAGTACCAGTGAAATCAATTGTTTAGTATCAAGGAATTGATAAATAAACAGCTTCAGCTTTTATACACGGAATAAAGAATAGAGTGGAATAGGGATAAGCCTACCTTCGTGCGGGATCGGCCTCGTCAAAAATTCACAAACAAAATATGCAACTACTGAAAGCGAGAATGGAGGTACCCCTGGCGGAATATAGGATCCCCTCAGTAAAGGTACGGCTTAGTGCCACTGGAGCCCGACTGCTGACGATCCCAAGCCCCCTAGCCCCGGAGTAGGTGAACTAGTTCGCCGAGGGCATTAGGCAGTCGCTGCTCGGACTGGCCACTGTGATGCGGCCTGTCAAGAAGGCAGATATCCGAGTCTGCGAGACTACTTCCTCGTAGGAGGAGACGGCGGAGAGGATCCGTGAGCAAGATCCTCAAAGTGACCCTCTCCACTAACGGAGAATAGACAGGAGGAGGCGGCATTTTGATCGCCTCCTCCCACCGTAGCCGGACCGGGGAGGATGGGTCGGGGGGCTATCTTCCCATTACACAGGTCCGGCGGACGAAGGAGACGGCCGGTATGTACCCGACTGTCTCCTAACAAGACGGGGCCCGGCGACTGCGCTTTCGCTGCTGGGCCAACCGCTGGGGCGGCACGATGAAGTCTATAGAGAACTCGTGCCGCCCCAACTATAGCGGGAGACGTACACAGTGGGGTTTTAGTCCGTGCGAGTCGGACATAACCCACCCTCTCCCTCGACGGATTCACACACATAAAAAAAGGACATAACACTTCATTTTATTTTGCGTAAAATTGGCATAAGACCTTCTCATATGAGGCTTGAATAATATACTAATACACAACAAACACCGCAGAATAAGTCGATCGAATCGTCAGTAGAGCATGCACTCGCGTCCCCTCCCGCGGATACCCTAACCTCGATAACTTTTAATGAAGTTTCAGCTGCCATCAAGCGTCTCAAGCTTAGGAAGTCCCCAGGCCCCGATGGGATCAGGAACGAAGTACTGAGACTCCTTCCTAATCACATCATAACTCTACTAGTCTAAATCTTCAATGCGGCCATGTCCTGGGGTCACTTTCCAGATGTCTGGAAGAAGGCCGTTCTTATAGGAATACATAAACCCGGCAAAAAAGCTACACTTCCCGATAACTATCGCCCTATCAGTTTGTTAGATACATTAGGTAAACTATACGACCGGTTCCTTCTGAACTGTCTTCAGGTCTCGATTTCAGGTTTAAAATGAATACCTTCTGAGCAGTTCGAGTTTCGCGCCGAACACTCTTGCACAAATCAAGTACACTGCCTCACGGAGTACATTTTTTCTAACTTTAATGCTGATCCGAATCGCGACCTGAACCCGAATAAGAAAAATCTGAAACACACAATAGCAGTCTTCTTCGATGTCACCAAGGCTTTCGACAAGGTTTGCCATGGAGGGCTCATATATAAATTATGTCAGTTTCGCGTACCTAATAGGTTAATCCATATTATTCGCGATTACCTTACTGATCGGACCTTCCGCTTTAGAGTGGATGGTGAACTGTCCTTATCCCACCCGATACGCTCAGGTGTGCCACAGGGCTCCATACACGTGCCCTTCCTCTTTAACCTGTTCATCAGTGACCTACCTCGATCGTCAGGGGTAGAGGTAGCTTGTTATGCTGATGATACAGTTATCTACGCTTCCTGCTGGCGGTCGGACTTTCTTAGGAAGCGCATCGAATAGGCCGTTTGCAAAATTTTGTAAAGTTTGAGTGGTTTCGTCGATGGTGCATAGAAGTTAAAACACTTTTTTTCGACTTCTAGAAGAATCGGTTATTGTTAGGTTTTATTTTTATAATTTAATTAATTTTTATAGGCCAATAATTTCTAAATTCCATATTCTTCCCTTGAATAGCTCAATTCAGTTTAAAATAAATAAACATATATTTTCTTAATTTTTCCTTAATATTTCTGAAAGTGCTTTGACTGTTCTCATTCTCTTTCATAGGGAAATTATATGCGGTTCCCATGTACAAAATTCTATAAAGGTCAGAAAAGATATATATTTAATGCAGACATAGAATGTCATATTATGTGATCAGGAGCTTTTATAATAGACGTTTATTACAAAACTAGCTTCTCCCCGTGGTTTCGTCCAGATGGAATAGTTTTACTTTGGGCTGACGCTAACACACTGCGGAAGCTCTCAAAAGGAAAGAAAACCATTTTGAAACATTCTTTATTGGTGCTCTGCTCCTAATAGTCTTAGCGTGATGATATATATTTTCATTGGTTTTTAAGAATCTTTCGGTAATTCTAAAAATTTTGGTAAGTCAAAAAATTATTCTCACTGATGGTATGTTGTTATACTTCTATTTAGTAGTTTTTTACTTCTACTATCGTTTTCATTCCAGAACTGCATACACAATAAACCATTATAATACGATTTATACGGATTACGTAAAAATGAGTACATATAACAGGGAGCTGCCGTGACGGTAAAACACGATTCATTACTAATTGCGGGCGCATTTGGTGCTTTACCCAAATGCATTAGTGACGCACCACGCTTACTTCACACTTCCATTCTTCGCATTCTTCCCTGGTTGTACAATTTAGACAATGCTTCCCAAGTACCCTAATAATAAATAATAGAACGATTAGAACATAGTCAATATAACGGTATATTACTACTAACTGGGACTAAGAGACCCCATGGATTACAATGACTCAGAAAATACTTCAAAAAATCCCTCTTTAGCTTCAGCTTAAAATCATTTAATCGTATCCCTCTCTAAATAATTGTGAATGTGTGGAAATAATTTAGTTCGCTGTGACTTATTTATTAGACGTTGAATTAAAATTGTGATAAAGTATTTGGTATTATACGGTGATGAGTTTGTCTTAAAACTTGGTACAGGAAAAGCAAGGTTACGTAGTAAATAGATAAATAGAACACGTGCACCACAAAATAAACTGGAGCTGAAAAAGAAATTCAGAATTAAAACGTGGCGTCTTCTTTGAAATATCTAATAGCCGATAATAATAATATAGATAATAGTCGGCCCTACAGTTTTTGGTCAACAAAGAACAAACTAATTTAAAGAAGCACCTGTTGGAGACTATGAAACTTACAATTTATAATAATCAACACTGACAATAATTTAATTTGCAATTAAAAAATATTAAGGACATTGATTGAAATATTAATTATCCTATGTCTCAAGTTGGACCAATTTATACGTAACTTTCGACTTTCATGACGATCGGTTGAGTAGTTTCGGAGTTCATCGCGGACAAATTTGATGACACTGAACTTTTTATATATTTAAGATAATTTTATATCTCAACCACACCTCCATTACCATATCATAACTTGATTCCTACATCGCTAACAACAATCTCATTATAAAAACATGTTAGTGTTTATTGGAAATGAATCTAATTACGAATTACATAAAAGTAATTTCATGCCTGATTATATATTTAAGGTTAAAACTCGAGTAAATCAGGGATTACTTTGACTTCGATATCAGACGGCTTACAGTGTACTAGTGGGCGCCCAGTGGTCGACATTCGACCATAATTCAAGGATTTTTTAAAGTTTGAACTTTATTGGGGTTCTTTTGTCAATAATCTGTATTCAAAGGTTTCCATCATGGCTACTCAGTTATTTGCCACTTTTTAAAATTATATAAACATAAAAAGCGGTTACATAAAGTGGTAAGGCTCTCAAATTCTAAGTAAAGAAAACTTTACGAAAATAAAGAAATTTATCACAAGTCTTGACACAATTATCAATTAATTTTACACGATATCATGGGTAGGTGGTATTTCTGGGTGATATTGAATTAAATGTAGTATGTAAATTATAAGGAATAGTGATACACCCAGTATTATTGGTTGGAAAAGTAATGGATACACAATAGAATTAAATAATGAATCCAAAACAAAGAAGTTTTTAATACTACCATTAACTTTAGAAAATGAATTCCTTTTTGTTCAAAATTTTTCATGAACTGTAATAGGTAAATATAATTGCTACATCAAGTTGAACTAAGAATCTAAGTCGTGGAGTACTTTTATGAGGAAACAAATTTTCTTATTTTGATTGTACAAAATATTTTTGGCTCATTTTTTTATTGCATCATCATTTTAAGTGAACTCACCAAAAAAAATACTAAACATAAGCATACTAAATATTGACTTTGACTTTGGTAATATTGCTTTACTCTTATGACAATATGAAGCAAAGTGAAAGCAGTCCAGTCACCTAAAATTTTCAATATGACCAAATAGAATAATCATTTTTTCAGTGGTTCCATAAATTTACTAAAGATAATTATTTAAATTATGAATTTACATATTATTATAAAATTAACCTACAATTTGACCAGTTGATTTCAAAGGGCATGAAAGGTATGCAACGTCAGTCATCTTAAAATTATTGGAACGTAAGAGTGGCGGACCTTTTGACGGATGTCAAAATGTCTTTTCCATTTATATGTGTGTATATGTTATGTAAAATTTGAGCGGTAGTGTGAGTAATGTATATTTTAATTAATTTAATATACTTGTAATGCATTTTATATTAAAAAAATAGCTTTCTGCACTTCTCCATATAAACTTTAACTATGCCAAATTTCACGTTCATCCGTTCGCGCATTTATCTCAAAAAGGGATACAAAGTTTGGGCTTCACGTATTAATATATATGATGACTAGCCGACCCGTGCCCACTTCGTTGGGAGGTAATACGTAAGCGTGGATTGGTTATTTTGCGCTAAAATGCAGCGGAAGCTGTGAAAAGGAAAAAAATACCCCGATTTTGCAACATTCTTCATTGCTGCTCCGCTCCTATGGGTCTTAGCGTGATAATATATAGCCTATAACCTTCCCGGATAAATGAGCTATATAACACTGAATTTCCAAATCGGATCAGTAGTTCCTGAGATTACCCCTTATAACGTCACAAACTCACGAACTCTACCTCTTTATAATATTATTATTAGTATAGATATCATTATATATTTTCTACTAATTGCACATGCTTTCGTATTTTGCGTAGGCTATGTAAGTAATCATTTATTTTCTATATTATCTAATTTATTGTTCATCTATATCTATCTATCTATCATATATATCTTCTTCTATACATATAATAAGAATGTAAGTCTATCGTGACCATACTATTTGGATTTGTATCAAAAACCTAAACAAATCATAAAAAATATCTTCGAGTAACATTCAGTCTTTGTTTCATTAAAATCGGTTTGACCTATCAAAAGTATTGTAATTTTAATGACGATGCGAAACAAACATGATTAGCCTTAATACATTCAGATGAATCTGTATGTATGCTTATTCTGATATTCTTCATAATGTGCACTTCATCTACATATGAGATTTTGCTATGCACAGTCTGCACTCCTTCTTCATATCAGTTTTAGCTATGCACATTCTCCATTCCGTCTACATATGAACTTTAGCTATGCACAATCTAGATAACTTCTACATATGAGCTTTAGCTATGTAAAGTTTGCATTCCTTCTTCATATGAGCTTTAACTATGTATAATCTGCACGCCTTCTATATATGAGCTTTAGCTATGCACAATCTGCACGCCTTCGTAAGCTCATTACAAGGCCTTAAAAGAGGTATAAAGTTTTTTCTTTCCATATTAACACATAGACATAAATGATATAGCTATTTTAATATCATTCATTATGTGCCAACAGATTCAGTAAAGATAATTTATAGGCCATTCCATATATTGTAGATATACTGTATGAAAATCCTTATGGCGCATTTATCGAAGGGTTAAAACCGGTACATGATTTAAATTCTGGTATGAATGCAGGAATGTATTTAAATTCAAACAAAGATTATACGCAGGGCAACCAATGGAAAGATTTTAATTAATTAAACAATAATGTTAATAATATGGCCACTGATCCTTTGCAATTATAGAAGCATTACAGCATCGTTAACAATATCCCACAGTCTGGTTACGATATACATAATATCAATGACAGATTTCTGAGAACACACTATCTTAACGAGACTGTCTATAATAAAATTGAAGACCCAAGAAACATCTTTCCGTTTCAATATGGCCGCTAAAAAACGCTGCGATTAAATGTTTTTTAAGCATTTTTTGTTGTTTTTTATTGAACCTTCTTAACAAGTTTGCATATAACATTTGTTTGAAGTTTATATTTTAAGCTCTGTATTATAAAATGAATCTATGAACTTCTTCTTTTTTAAGGTACTAAGTAATACTTAGTCTGGCCATAAATACTGTTACAATTAAAAATAAACAAAATATTACATTTGAATTTGAAATCTGTCATTTTCAGATGATTATTCATTGAGATTTTTCATTTTGGCGACAATACATTGTACAATATTTTGCGATATTAAAATTGTGTGGGGTGATAAAGAGAATCGAATCGCTATTATTGCATTAAACAAAGTAGGTATGGAGCCAAATGCAATATTTAAAACTGTCCATACACTTGGTATCAGTAAAATGTTTGTGTACCGGCCTATTAACAGGTACAATGAGACCTCCTCTGTTAGTGAAAGAAAAATATCTGGCCGTCTACGTAGTGTTCGTACGAAAAATGTAGTCAAAGCAGTAAGGGAAAGAATATTTGAAGAAATACTGTCGGAAATCAACAAAAAATATCTTGGCAGATGAAGATAGCACCTAGAACCGTGTTGCGTATTTTCAATGATGGCTTAGGACTAGCAGCCTATAAGAGACGTACTGGTAATTTCTTAAATGATAATTTAAAAAAGAATAGGGTGGTAAAATCGAAACAACTACTGAAGCGGTACGCAAAGGGAGGTCATAGAAAATTTTTGTTTACGGAGAGTATTTTTATAATTGAGCAACATTTTAAGAAACAAAATGATGGTATTTATGCTCAAAGCTCTAAGGAAGCTTCCCAATTAGTCAACAGAGTGCAACGTGAGCACTATCTGACTTCAGTGATGGTTTGGTGGGGTATTAGCTATGAAGGAGTGACTGAGCCATACTTTTGTGAGAAAGGTATCAAAACATCGGCAGAAGTGTATCAAGATACCATTCTTGAGAAGGTAGTAAAGACCATTAACAACACCATGTTCAATAACCAAGAATGGTCTTTCCAGCAAGACTCGGCGGCGGGTCATAAAGCTCGGTCTACGCAGTCTTGGTTGGAAACAAACGTTTCGTACTTCATCACATCTGAAGACTGGCCGTCGTCTAGTCCCGATCTTAATCCGCTGGATTATGATTTATGATCAGCTTTAGAGAGTGCGGCGTGCTCTAAACGCCATGATAATTTGAAGTCCCTAAAACAATCAGTACGATTGGGAGTGAAGAATTTTTCCGTGAAAAGAGTGCGTGCTACTATTGATAACTGGCCTCAACGTTTAAAGGACTGTATTGCAGCCAATGGAGACCACTTCGAATAAGCGTTTTATATTTTAAATTGTTTTATATTTATGTATTAAACTAACACACTGTAAAAGTAATAAATGTTATTTGCAATAGAAAATATTTTTTTTTGTTTCAGTATTTATGGCAAGACTAGGTATACCCCGAGAAGGAGCTTGCTCTAGGTGTGGGCCCAAAGGACCTTAGGCAACGAGCAAGCAGATCACTTTGCCAAACGAGCAGCTCACAAGAGGACCGCTCAACATTATTACCGGTATCATGTGTACACCAAACGCATTATACGGGAACAAATTATCGAGCAGTAGCAAGGGCGCTACGAAGCCTCAACCACAGGGGAGATGACGCGTAAGACGCGTCCAGAAGGTGGGCAATGCCCACTGGGTAGTAAAGAAGACACGACTGTCACCAACTCGTGTGCAAATCCTTACAGGACATGGGAGCTTCGCGGCATACTTCCACCGCTTTAAGATCAAAGACAGTCCCGCGTGTGCATGCGACCCGGATACCGAGGAGACAGTGATCTACCTTCTCTTTCATTGCCCTCGTTTTGTTTGACTGGTATAGGCGTGACCTCCAAACAAAATGAATTTTCGATACAAAAGTTTAAAACTTTTAATATAGTACAAGTGTTTCCACCCGTGTTAGGAGGTGGCTTATGTGGTGTATTAACATATGAATTTTGTGTATGTACCCCTCAGTAAGCATTGTCTATGCACAACGTCATTCTGTGTCCGTGTTTTATTACATATATTATATTATACATACATACATTGGCGCAGTCGGTTAACGGAATTTCAAAATGCCATTTGGATTCATTGAAAGTTTTTTAATAAGCGTACATAACTGAGAAACGTGCTCTAGACGTGTGAAACAATTTATCGTGTTAAACAACATCGCAAAGGAGTTACAAGTGGAGACTTTAGTGACGCATATGGGGGTTGCGTGCTATGAGTTGATGTGTGATTTGTGTTCTCCTATTCTTCCTGAAGATAAATCGTTTGAAGAGTTAGAAAGAATAATGAAAGAACATCTCAAACCGCGACGGTCGGAGATAGCAGAACGACACTTATTTCGGAAAAGAAAGCAAGGTCACAAGGAGTCAGTTAGCGAATACCTACAAAATTTAAACCATCTCGCTAAAACCTGCTATTTTGGAGACAACTTAGACGTAAATTTAAAAGATCAGTTCGTATCTGGGCTTCTTGTTGAGGATATGAGATCCAGACTATTTGCCGAACTACATTTAGATTATAAACGGGCGGTGGAATAGGCTTTGTTATTAGAGGCGACGGAACGACACGCCGCGACGGACTACATCAGGTGAGCGTGGCGGCTTCGGTTGGTGAGAGCGCGCCCGCGCCGAGCGGCAGCGTTTAGCATGCTGGCAGTGTCAGTCGCGGCAGTGGTCGTGCGGTTTGTTGTTCGCGTTGCGGCAAGAACACTCATGTGCAGATACAAAATGTATTCATGTGATCGATGTGGCGAGAAAAGACACTCGAAAGTAATGTGCCTTAAGTACGACAGTGATTTGGGATCAAACCCGTCAAGAAGAGTGAAAGGTCATTTTTTTTAAGTGAAACAAATGCAATTAAATACAAATTAGAAACAAATTCTGACGGTGATTTAAATCTATACATTTTTTTGTGTAACTATAATGACAGGCCTAATTTACTGGATGTTACGGTTGAAAATTGTATAATTAAATTCGAAATTGACACTGGCAGCAAAATTTCAATTATTTCGAAGTTATGATAAATATTTTTCAAACATATGTATTATTAACGAGTCACCGAGACTGAAAACATACACTGGCGATGTGATCAGACCTCTTGGCTATATTATTGTGAATGTTGTTTACGGACACATTAATTTAAAATTAAAATTATTTTTTCAAAATCAAAACCACTTTATTTAATTTAGGCCCTAAGAGGGCACTTATGAACGTCAAAATTACCACCGGCTCGGAAAACAACCCAGTCACCGAGAAGAACCGGCAAGAAACTCGATCTGGTTTATCTTTTTAATATATATATATAATATTTAATCTATATATAATATTTTAATTTAAGATTAATATCTATAAAATATTTAGAATAATAATATATCCTATATAATAGTAAATGTCACAAACGTTTTTAATGGATGCACAGAGATGACTCAATTCCAGACATCACCATCGTTCACATATTGATCCACTCTATAATAGCCTTTTGACACCAAAACCCGCTTGACATGGCGCTTAAATTCACAATCCGCCAAATCGGTAATATCCTTTGGGACTTTGTTGTAATATCTAACACTATTTCCCAAAAAAACTGTTACTGGTTTTACTAAGTCTAAAACGTGGGACAAACAGTTTCTAGTATTTAGATTGTGCCGGTTTTTTATCAAAACTAGCTTTTCTAGGTTCCTACGGACATACATTAAATTGTCAAGAATGTATTTATTGGGAGGGTAGAGTTAAGATACCGTACTCCTTGAACTTGATCTTTAAGGATTCGTGAGGTCTCATATTATAGATTGCTCGAACTGCTCGTTTTTGTAATAAAAATATGATGTCTACCTCAGCTGCTGTCCCCCATAACAGAGGAGGATTATCGATATTATCGAGGAAGGCCGCCTACCACTTTTAGGTCGTACGTGAATACGTTGTTTGAACCTAAATATTTCAGATTGTTATCACATAAAGCCAGATTGTAATAAAAACTCTATAGAGGTCTTGCATAAAGAACTTTCAGAAATATTTTCTGATGGGATAGGAACGTATAAATCTCGAATAAAATTCCATTTAACGGATTCCACTCCGGTATAATTTAAAGCGCGGGCACTTCCCCTAGCGCTGCGCGAACTGGTTCAGCGTGAACTCAAACGCCTGCAGCGCGAAGACGTCATTTACAAATTAGATCGTTCAAATTATGGAACACCTATCGATCCTATTATAAAAGAATGGCGATTTACGTATTTGTGGAGTTACAATTAATCCACTTTTAAAAGATTTTTACTATCCACTAATTGAAAAAATATTTGCTAATTTAGTGGAAGGAGAACGGAGTTGGTCTAATTGGTCTAATGCTTATCAGCAACTGCTTCTCACGGAAGATTCTCAACCGATGACGGCGCTCACCACACATATAGGCACTTTAATTACAGACCTCTACCTTTCGGTTTAAAATGTATACCAGAAAATTAGCAAAAAAAAAATGATGTCATAGGATGCAAGCGAACAGGCGGGTCACCTGATGTTAAGTGACCACCATCGTCGATAGGTACTTGCAACACCACGGAAGTCACTAGGAGGGCTAGGTGCCGTGCTTACTCACAGGTTTCCTGGCGACTCAAAGAGACTCGTTAGGTGCGCTTCTCGCACTTTAAATGACGCGGAGCTCAATTACTCACATTTAGATAAAGTGGCATTGGTGATTTTATTCGTTGTAACTAAACACCATCAATATTTATACGGTCGTCATTTCTTTTTACGCAGTGATCATCGCGCTTTAAGTTACATTTTTGGTCGCTTGCAAAGATATGCAGTGCGTTTCGGAGCGTATAACTTAGATATTGAATTTGAGCCATCGACAAAAAATTGCTTTGCCGATCGATTCCTTGTCTCGCTTACCATTACACATAACTAAAAAATGATAAGGATTCTGAAATTTACATTGCTAGCTATTTCAATTTTATACAAAATAATTTACCAGTCACGTTTTATGAAGGACAAAAGACTCAAAAAGGATGTAAAATTAAATAAAGTAATGGGCTATATTAAATTCGGTTGGCCAGAACGTATTGACAATGAACGGGACAGGGTTTATTATTTAAAAAAGATAATTTGTTTATAGAAAACAATTGTTTAGTTTGGAGATACCGTATTGTAATATCACACACGTTACGTGCTACTGTTTTAGTTGAAGTACATTGTGGATATATTGGTGTTATCAAAATGAAACAATTGGCACGAAACTATGTCTGGTGGAAGAGGATAGATGCAGACATAGAGCGAATCTATCGTGACTGTCAGGCTTGCGCTTCTCAGCGTGATCAAGTCCCACCAGTGCCTTTACATTCTTGGAGTTAGCCGAAAGAACCTTGGTTGAACATTGACTTCCTGGCGCCATATCGTAATAAGTGTTTTCTTATTTTAATAGAAGCTCATTCTAAATGGTTAGAAGTTGCAGAAGTAGGCAGTACTTCTGCAACAGTGGTTATTAAAAGTTTACGTAAAGAATTTTTGCTCGTTTCGGCCTCCCAAAAAGTATCGTAAGTGATAATGGACCACCGTTCTCTTCAAGTGATTATCTACATTATTTAGAGAGTAATGGTATCAGGCGTGTGTTAGTTGCACCTTATCATCCATCTAGCAATGGAGCTGCTGAAAATGCAGTCAAACTTGTAAAACAAGTATTAAAGACAGTTACAGTAGAGAATATCGATTTAATAAAGCAATTTATTGTTGACGTATAGAAATACTGAAAACTGTTCAACACAAAAAGAGCCCGTTATAACTACGTTAGGACATAGGTTACGTGGTAAGCTTGATTTATCGATTAGTCATCAGTGAGATAGTTCAAAATAAACAAATAGAGCAAGAAACTCGGCGGGGTGGAAAGCTAAAGCGAAATGATGCCAATACTGATTTTTAATGGATAGACCGTGTAATTATGATTAAAACTGGACCGGTGTCGTATACTGTTAAAGATATAGACGATGATCACGTAGTAAAGCGGCACACCGACCAAATATTAAGTAAAAGAAAATCGCGTCATTCACTGTCATGTATGAATGCAGAACAATTAAACACACAATGTACTTGCAGTGAGATTATTGAGCCTGCTTTGTCATCTGCTAACGAATTTAATTGTTCTAGTAATGTACCGTCACCCGACTTAGATAGAGAGATTGAAAACGCATAAACACCTGAACCAGCCGATAATGTAGGTACAGAGCTTGAGCATCAAGGTACGGGTCATGTTAACGTTTCTAGGCCAGGATTTAAATTAAACGAGCCTAGTCATTCAATGACTTTAACATCAAGACCTTATAATATATAATTACTTATTACTGTTAATTTTTAGATGATAAGTATTTAGGAGGAGGACTAATGTGGTGTATTAACATATTAGCTTTGTGTATGTACCTCTCAGTAAGCATTGTCTATGCACGAACGTTAACATACGTCATTCTGCTACAGTCCGTGTTTTATTACATACATTACGGCTTTCAATTGGTTTTGTGTGTGAATTATCTTCTTACACCATCATCATCATCAGCCTGTAAGAGACCCACTGCAGGGCCATAAGCCTCTTCCCGAAGGAAGGTATGGGCGTAATCACCACGCCAGCCAACGATGTATTGGCGACTTCAAACTCTGAGAAATCTACAGTTCTATATTATTCCCACATACAGTAGTACTACAAGAACATTTCTCAGGTTCCGGTTTCCTTCACCGTCAGCCGATACTGTTACCAATGTAAATTAATAAATGTACGCGAATTCCGAAAAATTCGTTGGTACATGCCGGGGTTCGAACCTGCCGACATCGAAATAATATTCCACCGGCCAAACCACTAGGCCAAACCACCACCACCACTTTGTAGTTATCCGCCCTGGACTTTGTTGAGTGACCAAGGTGTTGTCAAAGGAAACACAACATGTATGTGCGTACATTTATTTATAATCTCCAAATTACGGTGCAATACCCCCTACTTTGTAGGCCGAAAAGAGTCGGCCAATAATATATTATGTCGTAATGGAATCCCGAAGGGCAGGTATTTCAAAATATGTGTACGATGTTTGGAATCACACTACCGACACAATATACGTTTTATTGATACATAAAAAAACTATTATTTTCAAACTTGTGCCTAAAATTTAAATCATGTAAAAACAATGTTTTTTTATTTATCAATAATTATTTTAAAATATAGTGTAGAGTCACGCTGAAGCTATAACTGGCTTCAGCCTGAATGGGTCGGCTCGCCCGGGGGTAGTACCACCCTCTCACATAAACACAGACGTGAAGTAACAGTGCTTGCATTGTTGCGTTTCGTTCGGACAGTGAGAGCGCCGGAGGACCACCTCACCTACTTTATTACTTCATTACGTAGTATAAAACAAAGTCCCCTACCGCGTCTGTTTGTCTGTCTGTTCGCGATAAACTCAAAAACTACTGAACGGATTTTCAAGCCGTTTTCACCAGTAGATAAAGTGATTTACGAGGAACGTTTTGGTACATAATTTTTCAAGGATTTTTTTTATAATCAGGGCAGGACAACGTCTGCCGGGCCCGCTAGTAAACTCGAAAAAGTACAGATACGTTAGATTTACATTTTTATTATATGTATAGATTATCAAAAATTATAATAAAGTATCTTTGGTAGCGTACGTATCTGCAATTATTTGACATAAGGACAGTCGAGTCGTATACAATTAAAGCCATGTTATGTAGGTCTGACCTATATTATTGGAAATTGGAAACTTTACTATTCTATCTCGACTGCACATAGAATAGATTTCCGGTTTTAATAAATAACAAAAGGTACCAAATGTTACTTAAATCTAGAATAATTCTATTACAATTTCACATGTCGCCACTATTTCTTAAGATGGTGTCTCGCGTCGTATGGCGTGACACCGGCTTATTTAGTTCCTTCTATCAGTGCTTATATGAATAAACATGTGGAATGCTTAGAAGTTATGCACAGTTTAATCTAATCTAAATTACTCAATAATTTACAAGAATCCACATTAACAATAATTAAATAGAAGTGCATTAACAACACATTGCCTATATTGTTTAACATAGAAAATAATAGATGGCGGTGTTAGCAAACTTTCGACTGCTGGATGCTCCCACTATGACATATATATTTGTAAATATTTCCATTCTTTTTGAATCGTGGATTTTTTTAAATATCAAAACGGATGATTTTACTTGTTGGTTGGAATTATATAAACTGGTAGATTTTTTATCGACATGTCTCTGTAATTCTATTGGTTTATATAACTACATTCTAATCATTATAACCAATAACCATGTAATTTTAAACAGGGACTAAGAGACCCCATGAATTACAATAACCAAGAAAATACTTTAAAAAATCCATCTTTATCTTCAGCATAAAATCATTTAATCGTATCCCTCTCCAAATAATTGTGATGGCTTATACGAAGGTCTATAGTCTGAAGAGAAGGTCTTAATCTGATTTAGTAGCTCATTTATGGAAAAGGCCTATTCAAATTGATTAACCTTTGAATCAACATAAAATAGACAATATTTGTGGTGATATAGTTAAAAGAGTATATAGAAAAAAGTTTACTATTGAACTTGATACATGCATCTGTTCAATTTTTGTTTTTTTTTTCGAACTGACTACGTTATTGACCATGCAAGGTCTTAACAGCTTCACCGGACTACTAAGGCGAGCGCTTAAGGCACTCAGCCGATTTTATTTTGACAACTAGCTCAAGGGTACACGGCACACCTCGGCTTTGGCTGTTGCCTGATACATGCAATTCGCGACCTATCTTATTTTTTTTTAACGTGGGGAAATCCCTTGTGGATACGCCACCCTCCCGGGGGAGAGGGTGGGTTATGTCCGAGTCGCACGGACTAAAACCCCACGGTGTACCGACAGACCGTTTTGTGGGGGCGGCAAGGGATCAAGCGAGCTAATCAACCTTGTAGAGCCGCCCCCACGGTCCGCCCGGCGGAAGGTGACCGCCGGGCTCCTACCTATAGAGGGACAGACCGGGTACACACCGGCTGCCCCCCTCGTCCGCCGGACCCGTGCAATGAAGAGATGGGCCGCCCGGCCCATCCCCTCAGGTCCGGCTACGGTGGCAGGCGGCCGTCGGCTCCCTGCGTGCGATCCGGTGCAGGTACCACCCGAAACAACCGTGTCCGGTGAGTACCTGCACCAGTCGGAACGTCAGGGAGCCCCACTCCCTGGCAGTCCACTCCCGCAGGACCGGGCGGACGGCGTCCACTGTGAACCGCCCGAATCGCTCGTCCGCCAGGTCCTGCTGCCACCTTTCGACGGCGACCCCCCTGAGACGCCGTCTCTCCGCCTCTACCTCCCTGGGAGCCGGAGGCTCCCCCCTTCGTTTCCTCGCCGCCGTGAACTCGTACACGGCGGCGAGAACTCCTGCCTCCAGCTCCCAGGGCAGGGAGCCGGCGAGCGTGAAGGCCGCCGCCGAGGACACCGTCCGGTACGCCCGGATTGCCCTCAGTGCCACCGTGCGCTGCGCATTGCGGAGCGCACGCACGTTGGCGGCACCGAGGGCATCAGCCCAGACTGGTGCCCCGTAGGCGGCCATCGCCCGCACGACTCCCATGTAGAGTCGGCGGCACCCGGCGCCCGGCCCCCCCACGTTGGGGAGTAACCGGCCGAGTGCCGCCGCCGCCCCAGAAATTCGCGGTCCGAGCCCCGCAAAGTGGGGCTCGAACCGCCAGCGCCCGTCCAGGGTGAGGCCCAGATATTTCATCTGGGTCCCCACCCTGATCCGGGCTCCCTCCACCACAATGTGAGCCCCAGGAGGTGGCCCCCGCCGAGGCCCATGAAAGAGTAGGGCCTCGGTCTTCTCGAGGGCCACCCTGAGGCCCAACCTCCTGATGCGCCTGACCACGAGAGATGTGGCCATCGTGGCCAGGCGCTCCACCTCCCTCCACTCTACCCCCCGGGCTACGACTAGGGTGTCGTCCGCGTAACAGATGAGGCGTGCTCCATATGGGAGCACGCCGCGGAGCACCCAGTCGTAGCCCATGTTCCACAGGAGCGGCCCCAAGGCCGACCCCTGTGGAACCCCTCGCCTTGTGGCCCGCCGCACCATACGCCCGTCGCCGTCTACGTAGGCGACCTCCCTATCTTCGAGGTACGCCTCCAGCACCCGCCGCAGGTAGGGGGGCACTCCGAAATATCGGAGCGCCTCCCGTATGACCCCATGCGGCAGGGTGTTGAAGGCGTTGGCGATGTCAAGGGACACCGCCAAAACCCTCTCCCCCTGGGAGGTCGCCTCTGCCGACAGCGACTTCAGGAGGCACAGGGCGTCCACCGTGGAACGCCCTGCCCGGAAGCCATACTGCGCGTCCGCCAGATTAGGCCCTACGCCCTCTAGGTGCTGGACGACCCGGGAGGAGATAATCCTCTCCAGCACCTTCCCGGCGTCGTCCAGCAGGACGAGGGGCCGATACGCGGACGCGCAGTCCGGAGGGCGGCCTGCCTTTTCCATAAGGCAGAGCCGCCCAAGCTTCCAGGGCTTCGGGAACTGCCCGACCGAAAGACACCGGTCGAACAGCTCCCGAAGCCACCCCCCTAATTGGCCCAAGGCGAGGCCGAGCACCCGACCCGGGACCCCATCAGGGCCGGGCGCTCTACGCCGGTTGAGGAGGCGCTCGACCGCCCTCCCCATCTCCTCCTCCGTTATCGGAGGGGGCGGCCCGTCGAGCACCTCCTCGACTGCCTCCCGAGGCGGAGGCATGGGAGGAGCCGGTAGCATCGGAGGGTCGGGGAATAATTCTCCCACGACCCTCGCAACCACCTCCGGCCGGAGGGTCTCCGTCGCCGGGGGCGCCCAGGATCGCAGCTTCTTGCGCACGATCCTGTACGGGCGCCCCCAAGGATCCCCCTCCAGCGTCTGGAGCAGCTCCTCCCATGCTGCTTCTTTCGCCCGGCTGATGGCAGCCTGCAGGGTCTTCCTGCACTCCCTGTAGCTGCCATACAGCCGGGCCTCCACCTCCGGGTCCCGGTGCCGGCGTCGGCGGCTGCGCCCGAACAGCCGCCGGGCCGCGGAGCAGGCCGCCCGGAGATCGGCGATCTCCGGCGACCACCAGTACACCGCCCGTTTGTCTGGGCGGTGTACGCTCCGCGGCATCGACGCGTCGCAGACCTCCGTGAGGGCTCCACGGAGGCGGGCTGCGGACGCGTCGACGTCAGCCTCTGTGGGTGGGGGCATGGCCCACGTCTGGACGATCGCCGCCTCTTCCGCTAATTCTCGGTTGAGGCGGCTCATCGCCCAGCAGGGGAACTTCACGCCCCTCCGGGGGCGGGTGCCAATTCCGGCTTTGGAGGGGGGGGGCCCGAACCTGATATATCGGTGGTCCGATAAGGTCTCCTCCTCCTCAAGCACCCTCCACCCCCGGACACGGCGTGCGACGGACGGGGTGGCGAACGAGACGTCCACCACCGACGTCCCGTTCCATCGCATGCACGTGGGGACGCTTCCCTGGTTGAGGAGGGACAGCCCTAACTCGGCTGCCCACTCCTCGACGGCCATGCCCCGCAGGTCCGTGACTGCCGCTCCCCAGGTCCTCGACTTAGCATTCAAGTCCCCCATGAGGACCACGGGGAGCGACGACAGCCGTCTGACAGCTCCCTGCAGGGAGCCGAGATACGCCTTGAACTCCGACCTATCTGAGCTAACCTAAGCTAAGCTAACTATTCATACGTATATGAGTTGTTGAAACATATATGTGTACCAAGCATACATACCTCAACAACTCCTATATATATTTCGTATCGGATAATATTATAAAACTATTTCAGTTTGATAAGGGAAAAACCATCTGTTCAATATTTTTTGCTAAATTAAGGTTTAGGAATTCTCTTTGTGAATGTGACGGAGAAGATGGTTGCCCTGATTTTATTTCTCATCTTATCCGCCTCAAAGCTTTAGTAGGTAAATAATGCATATCCCATTAATTATAAATATTTTATCACTATTAATACCCAAATTAAGAAACTAAACTTTTTTTTATTTTATTTGTATTTACTATCATATATTACTACTAACTGTGCCTGCGACTACGTATGCGTGAAATTTCAATTATAAACACAGTGATTAACCAAATCATAGGATTGTATAGTGTATTAAAACTCGACATCGACGATATAATTGGCCTCACCCTTTGTAAACGATTATGTTCTCCGAGACGCATCGTGGTACTACTACAGCTTCTAATTGTACATCGTATATATTTAAAAATCATAACTACGTTCTTTTTTGCCGGATGTACAGAGAGACGTGCTAGGTACAGACATCTAAATCGTTCACATATTGATTGATATTGAACACGTACCCAATAAAATAAACAGAAATTGAAAATGAAATTCAAAATAAAAACATGGCGTGATCTATGAGATATCCACCTAGTCCGGCCATAAGTTCTGTTACAAATGAAAATGTTTTTTTTTTTTTAAATGAAGTAATGTAATATTAATAAAATTTATACCTACATATTTATTAGTCTCAGCAAAAAATATTCTATTCGAAATGGTCACCTTTGGCTTTTATACAGGCCTTTAATCTGTTTGGCCACGAATCTATGGATCTATGTACTGTTTCCAAGGAAAATTTCGCCACTGCTTGCTCCAAAATTTTTTTTGAGACTCAATGTCGTCATGACCTATTGTGCAGGCCATGTCCTCTAAAACTGATCATAATTTGAAGTCTAAAAGGGTTGAGGTCTAGGCTATATGAGGGCTAGTCTTCAGCTCTTATAAAGTCCAGAACGTTGGTTTCAAGCCAGGCTTAGGTAGTTAGTGCCTTGTGACCAGGTGCAGAGTCCTGCTGGAAAGTCCACGGTATATTTTTAAAAAGTGTATTGCTTAGAGATCTCACAATATGATCCAAGATCTTTATCTTGATACTCTTTGGCTGAAGTTTTCACTCCTTTTTCACAAAAATGTAGTTTTGTGACTCCTTGATAAGACACGCCCCACCAAACCATTACTGACGCAGGATGATGACCACGTTATACCTTTCCGACCACTTGAGCAGCTTCTTTAGAACTGTAAGCGTGCACTTTACCATTTTGCTTATTGTAGTGTTCATCAATCGTAAAAAAAATTTCATCGGTAAAGAGGATATTTCTGTGCCTTTCACCTGCGTATCGCGACAGAAGGTGATCACTGCAATCCTATTTTCTTTAACACCCCATTCCATATTGTAATTTGATAATGAACAGGAAAAAATATGAGAAATGGCGCAAAATTGATAGAAGTTTTTTAAATAACATACGTATTCCACATTCAAAATAATTAAAAAGTTGAAAAAAAAAAGTTTTTATGTAACAGTATTTATGGCCAGACTAGTTATAATAGTTGTTCCTACAGTTTACAGTTAACAAATAACAACCTAAGCAACATATTAGAACCTTAACCCACCATATAACTACCTCAATGCTCACTTAAAATTGTGTAACGAACTAATGGAACAATGACTTAAAATATTATTATAAAAATGTATAATATTATTTTTATTATAATGATATAATGTCTCCATATTGTCAATAAGTAATACGTTTATGGTCTAATATCTTATTAGAAATACCTTTTCTATCTTCAAAATTACTATTAATAATTATAATGTTGAATTGTAAACAATTAATGTCTTGATCTTGCATGAATATAAATCGAGTTATAAAACTTTATATCTGTCTAAGAAGTTTTTAATATTCGACAATTTAAATAGTGCTCATTGAACTCGATACAATATTCTTATATATTACTATGGTTACTGAGTTATGTAGGGGGAGATGGGGTGCATTGATACATGGGGCACATAGATACAATCAATATTCATCAAAAACAAAACACGTTACAAGAGCCGTCCGCCAACATAGGAAGGTAATCATATCACCCTACCTGCACACCAGCGCAGAGCAACGTTTACTCGACGATTAGTGCTTGGCACGTGTAAACCTGTTTCTTACGTTCTCAACAAAATTTTCTGAGTTTTTTTTCGGATGTGATTTAACTAATATATTTATTTAGTGTTACCTGTGATATATTAAGGTATTTGGTATGTACATATCTGTCATTACATTATGTAGATTTCAATTTTATTGATTATTAATTGCTTTAATTTTTATAAAATACTTATTTCGATTGTAGTGGACAGGGGCACATTGATGCAAGCGCTGTCGGGGCACTTTGATACGTATCAATATGCCCCAATATTTTGTTAAATGTATGTTTATGTAAGACTTAATATATTTTTATTTCTTTGTAGAAAAAATATTAGAACATTCAAGCGCAAAACGGAGAGAACTTTCATCGATGAAGTTTCTGTGGCTTCTGTGATATTCGATGTGTTGAAAGGAGAATTATCAATAAAAGACGAAGCTTCGGTTAATACTTCTGATAACGTGTTAAAGTTACAAAATTCTACAGTAAAGAAAGGCACTAGTAGAATAGCTTCTGTATTCAAATTAAAGATAGATTTGTCACCTTATAATATTTCAATGTAGGGAAGCGAATTTGCTTCTTGCTAGTGATGACTGAATAGGTGAAAAAAAGAATGATTATATCTTAATGTTTTAAGTATAAAACTAGTGATCACTGATTAATGACTATAAAATATCTTATTAAGTATTTTTCATGGCATAGTTTATTGTTTGGATATACTTGTTCTATTTTAATTAAAAAAAAAAAACCAAAAAGCATTTATTTTAATTAGTATTAGATTAAATTTATGTACACATATTTACCACAAAGTAAAAAAATAAGTATTTAATAAATAAATGTGATAAAATTCAATAAAACTTGTTTAATTTGTAGAAATCTTTCAATGAAACAAACTGCCCCAGTATATGTATCAATGTAC
>MU158813.1:961484-1038521 GCA_015888305.1 Antheraea pernyi | reverse complement strand
GACTACTTAAATAAACAAACAATAAAAAGAAAATAAATTTAAAAATAAATCATTAAAGAATTAAAGAAATACGTAAATAAATAGATAAATAAATGAGTAAATAAATAAATATACCAAGAAATAGATAAAGCAATAAATAAATACAAAGGAAAGGTCTCACTCAGTTCCAGGAAAAAGAACGCAGGTGTGCAGCGCACCTGTGCAGCGCAGGTGTGCCGGATCGGAACAACACAGTAACTGACGTCACTAAATCACGAGTATTAAAATCGAACTTAGCGCGCGCAGCAAAACGGACAACCGTTCGAGTCGACGGTCCGATCGGAACTCCTGATGTCTGCTATCTGCTGGTGAAAGTCCCGTAACAATCGATCGAACCGTTTTGAAGATAGCACTACGGGCAAAACCACAGTTAACATCTAGTCTTAATTAAAATAAACTTAATTACTTGTTATGATGTCAGCTATCTGCTGGTGAAAGTCCCGTGATAATCGGTTTCACCGTTTTGGAGATAGCGTTGCGGAGAAAGCCGCGGTTAATAGCTAGTCTAATTTAGAGTAGCCTAAGTAACCCGCTGTAACTTCAGCTATCTGCCAGTGAAATTCCTGTTAATATCGATCCTGCTGTTTCGGAGATTACCCAGAACAAACAGACAGACCGGCAAAAATTTTAAAAATCGCATTTTTGTTATCAGTAGCGTGAATACTTTCATACCCAATCAGTAAAAAAATATATTTTGATATTACATACAGATACTTCATTTTTATTATATGTATAGAAGATGTATAGATATAGATAGAAGAAGATAGATGTAGAAGAAGATAGATATAAAAGTGTATAGAAGACAATTAATATTGACAATAGATTAAATATCTATCTATACATATAATAAAACTGTAACGAGGCCAAATCTGTACCTTAAATATTTTTAAGGTAGACCGGCTAGAACGAAAAAAGTGTGACTAGACTATTTTGCGACACCTTAGAACAAGAGCCAGCAACGTTGAAAGAACAAGTATTTTAGAAAAGCTGGTTTTTTAAGATATCTTTCTTCATGCTCTTCTAAATAGTATTCAGGATACATGGTAGCCGGTTAACGTTGTATTTTTTAATGCGCATCTCACCTGTACAGATCGAAATTTTGATTTATAAATAATTTTAGGAACATATTTTTTTGAACTTTTAAACGCTACTAGAACAGGTTTTTTTTACAGCCAGGCATTTTTTTAAGAATTCTACGTAAACATATGACTTAGGACTGACGCTATCCTAAATACATGCGTCAATAACATATGCTGCCACAATTATCGCTGCCTTTCTCGTGCTGCTGGCTGCTCTAAACTATAGCTATAGCTAAGTTATTCTACATACATATTATTTTTATAGCAATAAATCGGTCTGAATATTGAATAAATAACTGAATTAATGTCTGAGATATTAAATTTGTACTTATTTATGTCTATGTAAAAAAAAAAGTTACAGATATCCCAACATGGTTTAAAATAATTATTATTACCAGTGGGCGACATTCGACCGTAGTTCACAAAATTTTTAAAGATTGAAGTTTATTAGAGTTTTTTTTATCAAAGGGATAACCTCTATAATCAAAGGCTTTCATAATGCCTACTCAGTTATTTGCCACTTTTTTTTATTTATATAAACATTAAATAAAATCCATATCTAAATGAAAATTGAAATTAATTATAAATTTGAAACAAAAAACAAGCGGTTACATAAGGTGGTAAGGATCTTAAATACTAAGTAAACATAACTTTACGAAAACAAAGAAATTTATCGCAACTCACGACACAATTTTCAATTAATTTTACACTACGCAATGGGTGCGTGGTATTTCTGGGTGATATTGAATTAAATATAGTCTGTACATTATGAGGAATTGTAATATGCCCAGTATCATCATTTGGAAAAGTAATGGATACATAATAGAATCAAATAATGAATCCAAAACAAAGATGTTTCAATACTACCATTAACTTTTGGAAATGAATTCATTTTTGTTCATAATTCACCATCAACTGTACTAAATATAATTGCTACATAAAGTTGAACTGCATCATTGCAACAGCGGACATGTAAGTCATGGATTACTTTCATGACCAAACAAATTTTCTTATTTTGATTTTACAAAGTATTTTTTCGCTCATTTTTTATTGAATCTTCATTTGAAATTAGTTCATCATAAAGAAATACTAAACATTAAAATATTGACATTGACTTTGGAAATATTGCTTTACTCTTATGGCAACATGAAGCAAAGTGACATGAAGTGAAAACAGTCCTGTCACCTAAAAATCTTGACATACAATAAAACCAAAGATAATAATAATTATTTCAATGGTTCCATAAATTTATTAAAGATAAATTATTTATCAATTAATATTAATGTATATTATGAACTTACATATTATTATAAAACTAACCTACAATTTGATAAGTTGATTTCAAAGGGCATATTGTAAGGCATGCAACGTCAGTCATGTTAAAAATATTTAAAATGTAATTGGAACGTATGAAGGATGGTCGAATCGTCTTTTTCGTTTACATGTGTGTATATGTTGTGTAAAATTCAAGCAGTAGTGGGAGTAATTTTAGTAAATTTTTAAAGTATTTTTATTAATTTAATATGCTTGTTATGTATTTTATATTAAAAAAATAGTAAATTTCTTAACTTCTCCTCCATATAAACTTTAACTGTGCCAAATTTCACGTTCATCCGTTCACGCAATTTCCTTAAACAGGGGTACAAAGTTTTGTCTTCACATATTAACATATAAGATTATTTACAAAAAATAGCATCGGGCACATTATTATCAATAACAAAAATGTCTGGCAATAATAATTCCATGTTTTAATAGCGATTCAAAATTAGAAAAAAAAGTCTATAAATTTAAAAAAAAATCAATATTTTTGTTTGTAATGGTGCGATGTGCACAAATAAATGCAATGTTTACCAGCAGCCAAGTAAACCGCACGTGGTTCAGCTTTTTTCAGCAGAATATAAAGATATATAAAAAACTGGCTTATTAAAATTTGCTCTCGAAACCGTTGCTAGCCCTTAGACGATTACAGGCAAATAACAGTTGACGGGTCGACGTGATGTCCATATCTTTTTTATATTTATATTATTCTTAATACAATGGAATGTGAAAAGTTTTAATACAATTTGAAGATAGCTATGATAAAGTGAGTGGTAGAGATGATTATTTAATTTTATTTTTACTTATTGTGCATGTGCAGAGTCTATGTGCAGTAGGTTGGGTGTCGTGACAGAGAAAGTGAAAGAGAGAGTGTATATAATATATACATACATAAAATTTTCATTTCAATAGCAAACCAACTCAAGGATTACCTATTGATGTATTCACTTTTATTAACTTGATTATCCCAGATCGTTCAGTGTTCAATTTATCATTATTTATTATATATTATCGTTTAATTAACAATTTAACTCTATCAACTTGATAGTTTATTAAAAAATTTCGCGTTTCCATTACCGTGTTATAATTCGTTCCCCACATCGCTAACAATAGTGTAATTATAAAAATATGTTAGTGCTTATAGGAAATAAATTGTATTAACCGTTACATGAAAGTAATTTAATGCCTAATTATATATTTTTGTATTAAAGTCAAGTAAATCACTGATTACTTTGACTTCGCTATCAGACGGCTTACAATGTATATCCTCATATATTTTCTATTAATTATAAATACTTTTGTATTTTGTGTGGACAGT
Source organism: Antheraea pernyi (assembly GCA_015888305.1). Taxonomy (NCBI): domain Eukaryota; kingdom Metazoa; phylum Arthropoda; class Insecta; order Lepidoptera; family Saturniidae; genus Antheraea; species Antheraea pernyi. Next base: position 1,034,768 of record MU158813.1, on the reverse strand, counting down.
GTAAGTAATGATTTATTTACCACATTTTCTAATTCATCTATATCCATACTAGAGGGGTGCCAACTAGTCGGCGACTACTGTATCCGGCTACTGTTGTAGTCAGCAATTAGTGGGCGACTATTCGGCAAAGAGCGCCGACTATTTGGCTTCTTACTTTTTATGTATTTCTTAATAAAAAGTATGTAGGAGGAATTACTTTAAACAAAAACTTTGATTGTCTATTAATATTTTAATTTTATAATCAGTCCTATACATTATTAAATGTAAAGCAAAGCAACATTTCCTTTGGTCATCAATGTCTAAAATAACTTGCTTGGTAGAGAAAACATATCTATGGCTTTTATCAAACAAAATTAGTATATTTTCTTATCTTCAATAAACATTTACAATATTTTTTTCTTATTTTAATAAAAGAGTAAGACTTTTTTTAATAACAAACTAAGTAATATTGAAATAAGATAGCATGTAAGTGATGTACAGTAAAAAAAATCCTAACTATTAACTGTTTCATAAAAACTAATAAAGAAAAAAACTTATATGATTTATAATCATACATAACAAATCAGCTGTAGACGAAGCGTCACGGAAATACCCGAAAACATGATCGGTTCGGCCGATTAGTCGGCCTTTCTACTACTGACTAATCGGCTAGTCGGCTAAAGTCATACACGGCACATCTCTATTCAATACATAATCTTCTATTTCCACGTAGAATAAGGAAGTAAATCTAACGTGTCTGAACCTTTTAGATTTTTGTCTACGAATAAGTAATAAAATACATTACAATTTTTTTCAATTCACGATAAAACCTCACCTCGAGTATTATTTGTTCTTTGTTTCATTATAATCGGTTAAGTCTATCAAAAGTTATTGTAATTTTAATGCCGACACAACTTAAGTACGAGATAAAAGTAGATAGTGGTTAAACTTAATACATTCAGATGACTTTATTATAGTACATTAGGTTATATGCAGACAAACGCGCGGGCAGAGCTAGTCATATATACATTTCGTAAAATATTTCTTTACAATTTGTTCTTCTCGATGACTGAACTTTGACGTTCATTAGCGCCTTCTCAGGGCTTACATTGAAAATTGTTTTTTTTTATTCTATAGCATTTAATAATTTTTTGAAGTGAAATCTCTTATGTGAGCTAAATAATTTAAATTAAAAAAGGATAGAGAACTTTATAAACTTAAAGTAATGTTACATTAGAGTTATTAAGGATTATCAAATTTTTGAAGCTCCCCAGTACGAAAATTAATAATTTAATAAAATTATGAAATTATTATGTTCCGAGGCAAATATTGATATGATAATAAATCACATTACAACTCCACAATTTATATTAATTTAAGTAATTCGCCGTAAAAGCATCCAGATTCTATTGTTTTTAATTTATATTATTTTAAAGCTTAGCCGTTTCGAAAATTTTACCGGCGATTAAAATATTTATAAAACAGCGTCGGTGTCAGACTCCGGTTTTGCGTTATGCTCATTCAGATTAAATAAAATCATAATAAGTATGTGTAACTTTGTTAATTCTACGAAGCGATGATGGCGTACTTGATAATCTTGCTTTTGCTTCTCAAGTTTGGAACCCTAACTATAATATATACATCTCACGTATCGAATGGATTCAAAAACGCTTCCTTCGATGTTTACAATTTAGAACTTCTTATTACTTTACTGATTATATAGAATGATGTAAACATTTCCACTTTTTCCACTCTACGAGCGTCGTAAAATAGCCGATTTAATTTATTTAAATAATATAGCCAATGGAATTATAGACTGTCCAGAATTATTATCTAGAGTTCAGTTATGTGTCAGACATGTATGTGCATTACGAAAACCGAAGCTGTTACATGTACTTCTTGTCAGGACGACATATCGCCAAAATGGCTTTCTGACCCAAGCATGTAAATATTTTAATTCTTTAGACAGTAACCTAGATTTATTCTCAGAGAGTATATCATGCCTTAGACAATGTTTATCTAGAGATTTTTTTCCATAATATTAACTTTGTGTATGTAATCATGTTTTTATTTGTACATCTATATTGATAGCTGTCTTTTCTTTCTTTATTTATAATTTTTATAAGTGAAAATTTGTAATTAGCCTTTGTATGTTAATTATTTGTTATTTCATTAGTGTTAGCTGTAAGTTTTCCTAAATAAATAAAATAACGTGTTAGAACAAAGCGTCGATGAACGTAGGTTCGAATTTTCGCAACTGAGTCGGAGTTTCGGTAAAGGAAAACATTGTGATCAATCCATTGCATGGTCGTAAGGATTTTTTTGTAAGTCCGCCTGGCTAGCTACCACCTTCAAGCTGGAAATATGTCGCCAAACACATATTTTATTTTATTTTCGGCAACCAATCTTCTAGAAGATTATTACTGCAATTGTCGAGTAGATATTACAAGTTTCTTGCGTTAATTCCAATGAACTAACAAGATGGTGGCTCGCCTTGTTTGAACTTTCCATGGAGTTTTTGTGGCAAGTTAGAATCCATGCTCCGTGGTATTATTACCCATCCAATTCACTTGTGCACAATAATCGAAGTATATTACAACACCACCATCTATATTACAAAATATAGAACCAAACAACACAAGATTATGAACAAAATATAGAAATCACTGCATTAAATTCAAAGATCCCGGCAAAAACTCAAAGCACCTATTGGTAACTGTTCCAGCAAATGCACTTGAGACCGTATCCTCTAAGTTTGCCGAGTTTACTATCTTAAACGATCAACGTTTAACATCAGAGAAGATTGTTGTCATACGCTAAAACCTATAACGTTTTGAAAAAAATAACTTATACTCTTTTTTGGTATAGAACGACCTTCAGCATGAGCCGATTCCAGCTATGACTTCCTCAGCAGATGGACAGCAAAGCACCCCTCTTCCAAATAGGAAGTTTTATGGATCGGATCCATTTTTTGGTCGCCAGGTATAAATCGTGATAAAATTACATATATACCTTAATATAAGTCGCAGTGTTCGAGTGGTTTGACAAGTAGAATGTTAATTTTATATCTGCAGGATCGAACTCGGGCCAATGATTTTTTTTGGGAAGTCGCGTACATTTACTAATTAGTAAATTGGTAAGGCTATCGCCTGATGGTGAAGGAAAACATCGTGAGGTATCCTAAAACAGAGAAAAGTTCTTGCAATATCATCATATGTGAGAAATTGTAGAACAGAGGATTTCTCGCAGTTTAAATAGCCAATACATCGATGGCTATCGATCAATCGTGGGCTAGTTCGAAGTGATTTTGCCCATACCTTAGTGTATATAGTAGCCATTACCTATATATTAGGGCAGTTTATACTTTTGATATTTAAGTCAAAAATATTAATAACAAATAATGTATTCAATTTTTGCTGATTTTATAATACGTACTATTCGTCGTCAGTGATTGAAATTCGACCATAATTAATTTTCCTTTATGCTTGTAGGTTACTGTGGTTTCTTTTTCAACTGCATTTCTTCCTTTATCATTTCATATACATTTTTTTCCTATTACCTCAATTGCGACCGTGGACAGTCGCATCATTAAGTGTTCATTTTTGATTTATTAAAATTTATATTATCTCTACATACAGCAATACTTTGTCCACAAATTGATATTTTTAAATTTTATATGCTTAATATTCAATATGAAAGTAAAATTTTTTTTTTACGAATATTATTTTTTAAATATAATCATCATTCCGCACTCCTTCTATATATGAGCTTAAGATATGCACAGCCTGCACTCCTTCTACATATGAGCTTTAGCAAACACTTCTTCGTAAGCTCAATATGCCTTAAAAGAGGTATAAAGTTTTTTCTTCCCATATTAACACTTAGACATAAAAGATATAACTATGTTAATATAATTCATTATGTGCCAACAGATTCTGCAGAAACCATTTATTGGATATGGGCCACCGACTGCCAATATTGTAGAAATACTGTATGAAAATCCTTATGATAGATTTCTGAGAACACACTATCTTAATGAGACTGTTTATAAAAAAATTAAAGACCCAAGAAACATCTTTCCGTTTCAATATGGCCGTTAAAAGAAAGCTGTGATTAAATGTATCTTGAGCATTTTTTTTTGTTGTTTTTTTATTGAACCTTATTAATAAGTTTGCGTATAACACATGTTTGAAACGTCGTGTATATTTTAAACTCTGCATTGTAAGATGAAAATATAAACTTCATCTTAATTAAAGTACTAAGTTCTAAACCTCGACAAAGAGCCTGCATTGGGTTTGGGCTCATATAGGTACCTTAGGCAACAAGCGATCAATCGATCTCAAGATTGCACGTAAAATACACACTATTAATGACGATAACTTATTACAATTTGACATTAACAGATTGCTTGTTTGGTGTGAAATAAATGGTATGTCTTTAAATATAAACAAATGTTATCACATAAAATTTAGCAGAAAGAAAAACTTAATACTGTCTATCTATCACATTAACCATAATCCTATTCAGGAATTAACACCTATTAGGGACCTTGGAGTCATCTTTGACAATCACTTAAGGTTTGATATTCATGTTAATAATATCTGTTTATCTTCACGTAAAATGTTAGGTTTCATTCTTAGGAATAGTAGGCTTTTGAAAAACAAATCCATCAAGATACTTCTATACTGCAACGCTTGTAAGAAGCCAACTTCAATATTGTAGCACTGTTTGGTGCCCTCATTATCAACTATACGTAAACCGTATCGAAAGTATTCAAAGACGTTTTACTACAGCTTGTTTATCAGACTCTAAGAAATTTGCTCCGTATTCTGATAGACTGAAAGAAAACTTAAATCTTTGTACAATAGAAGAAATATGCTGAACATGACTTTTTTATATAAACTTTTCAATTTTAATTCAGAACTTATGTACCTAGGTACATAGCCAATCCAATCCAATCCAAGCCAATCCAGGCTACCTAGATTTCCTGCCTCTTTATTTGATCACAAAAGCTACAGAACCAATTTAGGACATTTCTCCATTGTTCCCAGACTATCTCGACAATATAACGACTTTGTTAAAAAAGATTACACGTTAGACTTATTTAGTAATTCCCTATTAAATTTCAAACCCAAAATTAGTTTTTTATTTAATTAATCTCTGCAGGATTTTTTTCCTTAATTTTTAAGTTATTATACATTATCGAATTGTATTATTTTATTTTCTTCTTAATTTTTTCATAATTTCTTTCTTCTACTTTTATTGTTTTCCGCATCGCATCTTATGTTGGTTAATGCTGTAATCAACTATAATTAGTAACATAAATAATTTTAAGTTTTTTTTGCATGTTTGTTTTTACCTTTTTCTTTTATGTTACTGTTATTGATTCTTATGATAAATAAATAAATAAACCACCTTGCCAAACGGGTGGCTCACAAGAAGACCGCATCAGACTACGATCGGTATCTGGTGTCAAACTAATTATATGGGAACAAACTGTCGAACGGTGGCAGGGACGCTATGAAGCCTCAAACATAGGGCTGGTGACGCGTGTCTTCTTCACGAAGGTGGGTAATGGGTAGTAAAGAAGACACGTCTCATGTTACCAACCCATGTGCTAGTCCTTACAGGACATGGTGGCTTCGCGACGTATCTTTACCGCTTCAAGATCAAAGACAGTTCCGCATGTGCGTGCGACCCGAATACCGAGGAGACGGTAATCTATCTTCTTTTTCGTTGCCTCGCTTTGACTCGGCCAGGTGTGATCTCCAATCCCAGCTAGACATTCAACTTTCGAAAGTGTCACTACCCGAAATTATAAGGGTTGATATAACTAGGAAACTGCTCCTGGATTTCATGGAGCTTGTGGCGGAATTGCTGGAAAAATGTATAAATAAAATGAGTATGTGTACGCTTTGTACAAATCTATACTAATATTATAAAGCTGAAGAGTTTGTTTGTTTGGTCGAACGGTGTTATAAATCTATACTAATATTATAAAGCTGAAGAGTTTGTTTGTTTGGTCGAACAGTGTTATATAGCTCATTTAGCGAGGAAGGCTATAGTCTATATATCATCACGCTAAGACCAATAGGAGTAAAGGACCAGTGAAGAATGTTTCAGAATCGGGGTTTTTTCCTTTTGAGACCTTTGCCTGCGTGATAGCATTAGTATTATATATAACGTGGTAAGTTTCTACTGCAACCATTTTCAAAGTTTATTTTATGTTCCTATTCAAAAAGTTTATTCTACGTTCGTTTTGTTTCCAATACTTGATTTGTAATCTATTACGTATTATGAAAATAAAGTCTGTGTATGTAATATTAAAATAACAACTTTTTGGTGAATGGATATGGCTACAAATAACATTTTTTTTTTGTAATTCTGCCGGTATGTCTGTCTGTTTGTTTGTTTGTTGCGGGTAATGTCCGAAACGGCTGGACCTATTTTAAGGGGAAATTTTACTGGCAGAATGAAATATAGCGGATGACATAGGCTATTTTATTTGTCCGCGACTTGCTACGCAGTGCTATCTCCAAATCGGTTGGACCGATTTTCACGGGACTTTTACGAGTAGATAACTAATGAGCTGTTTTATTTTAAACTAGCGGGCTCGGCAGACGTTGTTCTGCCCTGATAATAAAAAGAAAACCTTGACAAATTATACCTAAACCTTCCCCTTGAATCATTTTATCTACTGGGGAAAACGGCACGAAAATCCATTCTATAGTTTTTGAGTTCATCGCGAACAGACAGACAGACAGACGTTACCTATGTATTCGTTCGTATGGAATTAATCAAAAATATGGTGTTTACTGTAAATATGCTCGTGAAACACGCACTGTACTGGTCTCCAAGAATAAATATAATTGAAACTCATATGTTTGTATGTATTTGAATTATATTATCTTTTTGGTCAATTTGTCGGCCAGTTTGTTTTATTTACCGCGCTTGCGTCTACATAACTCATTGATTATAGCAACGTATAAGAATAACCTAATTATATAGACAATATATACCATATCTATACTAGCTAACCCGTGCAACTTTGTCCTGCAGCAAGTGGGACACTACCGGTTTCAATTATATTTTTAAACGCAAAAAATCTTTAAAAACCTAATACCCGATCACAGTGACACCTGCAGTTCTCAATTGTGAATTTAAACTATTCAGGAACTCACTATACCCAGTTGGTATGTGAGAATTTTTTTAAAATAAGCATAGCATCCGTTTGCAGCATCATCAAACGGGTCCAATTTAGATGTTTGTTCTATAAGATTTTTTTTTTTTTTTTATATAGTAGCACGGCAAAGTGACTGCACTGTGCCTGATGGTAAGCATAGTACAATCCAAAAACAATGACGACCACCGATTGACATACTATCCATCGCCGGTCGCCGCTGTCATGCCGGCCTGCGAAAAGCTGGATATGCACAGGCTGATCCCGAAACGCGACCCGCAAAAGCGAATCACTATGACGGGCTTTTTCGCCATATACATGGTGGTTGCGACCCAGTCAGGTTGTAAAACCCTACCACCCCGCTTTCGCCATTGCCTCGTTCGTTATTCAGCAGGGTGCACCACGTGCAGGTGAGGTTGGCTTGGATATCTCGAGTGTTAGATGTTATTTGACACCCCTTACACCCCTACATAATTTGTAAGTATACGTGAAATCTGCATCCAAACTTAATCTTGTCAAATTTATTTTACTTTTGACACATAGCCCATCATCTTGTTGACTGAGATATTAAATTTATACATATATGGTGTTTGGACTTCTTTTTAAATTTCGCATTTCACATCAAAGTTCACATTTTTCATTTACAATCTGATTTGACAGCTGGTTTGTGCGAAAGGAATTTTTAATTTGATCAAGTTTAGAATCAACATTAAATAGACAATATTTGTGATATAAAAGAGTAGATAGAAAAAAGTTTACTGTTGAACTTGATACATGTATCTGTGAGTTTTGTTAAATTAAGTTTTAGGCATCATCATCATTATCTTTGTGAATGTGACGAATAATATGGTTCGCCTGATTATATCTACTTTTTAATTGCACTAAAATACATTGCACTTTTATGATATTCCGCTTTCTTCTATTCCTTGTTTTATCGACACCAAAACATTAGTAGGTTAATAGTATTTAACATTTTAATTCAAAATGTTTTATAGCTATGTATACTCATGTTAAAAAGCAAAATTTTAATTATATTATATTAGTAGTAGTAACCGCGACTAAGTCGCCGTGAAATTTCAATTATAAGCACAGTGATTATAAAAATCATAATTACTGTAGGAAAACTTGACAACGACGATTTCATTGGCCTCACCCTTTGTGAACGATTTTGTTCTCCGTGACGCAGCGTGGTAACTACACTATAGCTACGTTCATTCTTGACGGATGCATAGAGAGAGGTTTTAGTTACAGACATCAGAACCGTTCAAATATTGATAAACCCTATAATAAGCCTTTATACATCAAAACCAGTTTTGACATGTTGTTTCAACTTACTATCCGGCAAATCGCTAATATTATTTACGGCTCTGTTGTAAAAACTAACACTATTTTTCTAAAAAACTATGACTGGTCTTACTGAGCCTAAAACATGAGGTGACCAATTTGTTACAACAATTTCTTTTTAGTATCTACGTTATGTCACTTTTTTAATAACTTCAGCTTTTTAGATTTTTTACGGATATACATTAAATTTAAAATAATGTATCGAGGAAGCAAACTTATGATACCCAAATTCTGAAATTTAACAAATGATTCATGGGCCCCGTGTTGCAAATTGCGCGTTTTGCCCGGTTTTGTAGTAGGAATATAGGATGTAATTTATCTGCTAAGCTGTTCCCCCAAAACAAAATACCATATTACCTTAGCTATGGAAGTAGTGAGCAAGCGAAGTAGACCAACCTAGCAATGGCAATATTTGTAAGCAGGCGGATCTTCAAACTTTCGTGAAAATACATCCATTAGTTCTTGATGTCTTCTCTTTTATGCTCTCATATAGGTAAGATATACGTATATACAAAAGTGGCATAAGTGTAAAACGTATTCTATATGTTATACCAGTGTATAAGCTATGACCTTACCAAATTTCGTCAAAATCTGTCCAGTAGTTTTTGCGTGAATTCTGTACAAACGAAAGACAGACAAAAATTTAAGAAACTATTGAAATCTGTTCTGTCATTGATTCGAAGCCCCATCGGAGTATTTTTTCGTTAAAACATTTAATGTATAGATATCATCCCGTTGCCTTTTTATTATATGTATAGATTCATTTGTAAATCGATGTTACCTATTTTTGGCTTTATAAACCTATCTCCTAATAAATAACTCGGCCTGAATATAAACTATAATGATAATTTACCCACTGTCGTGTGTCAACTTTTTTTTACTTTTTTTCGTTACTATCTTTCGTTTATAATTCTACCTAACAGATAAAGAAAAGTTACCTGACATTGGCAGAACTGCACAGCTTACATACGATGACATTAATTTAAAAAGAAGAAGTGTTTGATAACAACAATAAAGAAACTGTGTATTGAATTGTGTAGTGATTACAATTGTCCCAATCCAAATTTGTAGTAGTTAGAAAAATTATGTATATTATAGAATACACGGGACGCGAGAGTGGATCTACACTTTATGCGTAAATGCTGTGAATGTTGGTCGATAATTACTTCAAAGAGATTATTAGGTAGCGCATATACTAATATTGTTTCTTTGGTATTTTTTGATATCGAAGTAAAGTTTTTTTTTTTGTAAAAACTTTACTATTAATACCAAACTAGCTGACTCAGAAACGCGTTGTTATGGCTCATTTAATACGCGTTGAATTAAAAGTATGATAACGTATTTGGTATTATAGATTAATGAGTCGGCCTTAAAACTTTATATAGGAAAAGCGATGGTACGTAGTAAATAGATTAATAGAACACGTGCACTATAAAATAGACCGGAGTTGAAAAAGAAATACAACATTAAAACGTGGCACCATCTATGAGATATCTATAACAGTGGGTTATTTTCATAGTTAGCTTAGTTTAGGTTAGCTCAGATACGTTACGAATTGCATTTTTGGGGTTTAAGGGGTGTCGAATAACATCATAAGACTTGAGACACCCAAGCCAACCTCACCTGTACGTGGTGCACTCTGCTGAATAACGAACGAGGCAATGGCGAAAGCGGGGTGGTAGGGTTTTACGGCCTGACTGGGTCGCAACCACCATGTATACGGCGAAAAAGCCCGTCATAGTGATTCGCTTCTGCGGGTCGCGTTTCGGGATCAGCCTGTGCATATCCAGCTTTTTGCAGGCCGGCATGACAGCAGCGACCAGCGATGGATAGTGTGTCACTCAGTGGTCGCCATTGTTTTTCGACTGTACTGTGCTTACCATCAGGCATGGTGCAGTCATTTTGCCGAGCTACTATGAAAAAAATGTATTAGGCAACAGCCCAAGCCGAGGTTTGCCGTGCACCCTTGAGCTAGCTGTCAAATAAAATCGGCTAAGTGCCATAAGCGCTCGTCGTAGTAGTGCGGTGAAGCTGTTAAGATCTTGCTAGGTCAATAGAGGAGTCAGTTCGAAAAAAAAGACTACGAAATTTACAATTAATAACAATAATCAACAATGACAATCATTTAATTTATAATTTAAAAATATTGAGACCATTGATCGAAATATAAATTATACTATCTCTCAATCTGGACCAAATTATACATAAATACCAACATTCATGAAGTACAGTTGAGTAGTTTCGGAGTTCATCGTGGACAAACATGTGATACTAGATTTCTATATATTTTTAAGATAATGTTATTTCTCGACCACACTTCCAATACCATATCATAATTAGATTCCTAAATCATTAACAATAGTTTAATTATAAAGATATGTTAGTGTTTATTAGAAATAAATCGTATTATGCATTACATGAAAGTAATTTAATGCCTAATTATATATTTATGTATTAAAGTCAAGTAAATCACGAATTTATTTACTTCGATATCAGACGGCTTACAATGTATACCCCTACATTTATTCTATTAATCGTAAATACTTTTGTATTTTGCGTGGGCTATGTAAGTAATCATTTATTTACTGTATTTTCTAATTCATCATTTATATATATATCTATCTTCTATATCTTTTTCTATATATAGAATTTCAAACGTTATTAGAAATATCTGTTTGTTTGTTATAACACGCATTACTGCTAAAATACTGCATTCATCAAACCTCTTCAAGAAAATAACAAAGCATGCCTTCACATTTAGTCTTTGGTTCACTTTACTGTTCACTTTATCAAAAGTTATTGTAATTTTAATGACGACGCGGCTAAAGTACGAGAGAAAAGTAGATAGTTTTTTTTATTATTTCGAACTGACTACGCTATTGATCAAGCAAGGTCTTAACAGCTTCACCGGACTACTAAAGCGAGCGCTTAAGTCATTCAGCCGGTTTTATTTTGACAACTAGCTCAAGGGTGGGCGGCATACCTCGACTTTGGCTTTTGCCTGATACATGCATTTCGCGACCTATGTGAGGTTTTCTTTTTTTTTATACGTGGGGAAATCCCTTATGGATATGACACCCCCCCGGGGGAGAGGGTGGGTTATGTCCGACTCGCACGGACTAAAACCCCACGTCGTACCGTCAGACCGTATTTTTGGGGCGGCAAGGGATCTATCTTCTATGCTTCTCCCCTTGAAGAGCCGCCCCAACGGTCCTCCCGGCGGAAGGTGACCGCCGGGCTCCTACCTATAGAGAGGCAACCAGGTACACACCGGCTGCCCCCCCTCGTCCGCCGAACCTGTGCAATGAGGAGATGGGCACCCCGGCCCATCCCCTCAGGTCCGGCTACGGTGGCGGGAGGAGTTGGGCAAAGCGCCGCCTCCTCCCGCCGGTCCTCCGTTGGCGGAGAGGGCCACTTAGAGGGTCTATCTCGCGGGCCCTCTCTGCCACCTCCTTCTGCGAGATGACCTCCTCGCAGAAGGAGGCCATCGCTCGCCAAGCCTGTTCGCTGCCGAGCATGGCCAAAACCACGCTCGACAGCGACAAATTCCCCCCCTACATTCCCCACCGCCCCAGCCAGAATGCGGCGCTGCCCCTCCCACGCAGCACACTCGGACAGAGTGCGGACAGACATGCGGCGGTCGGCTCCCTGCGTGCGATATGGTGCAGGTACCATCCGAAGCAACCGTGCCCGGTGAGTACCTGCACCATCCGGAACGTCAGGGAGCCCCACTCCCATCCCATCCACTCTCGCAGGACCGGGCGGACGGCATTCACTGTATAACGCCCATAGCGCGCGTCCGCCAGGTCCTGCATCCACCTCTCGACCGCCACCTCCTGGATCTCCCGCCTCTTAAACTCAACTTCCCTGAGAGCCGGAGGCTCACCACTACGCTTTCTCGCCGCCGTGTACTGATACACAGCGGCGAGGACACCTGCCTCCTGCTCCCAGGGTAGGGAGCCGGCGAGCGTGAAAGCCACCGCCGAGGATACCGTGCGGTATGCCTGGACCGCCCTCAGTGCCACCGTGCGCTGCGCCTTACGCAGCGCGCGCACGTTGTCGGCACTGAGGGCGTCAGCCCACACTGGTGCCCCGTAGGCGGCCATCGCCCGCACGACTCCATATAGAGTCGGCGACACCCAGCACTCGGATATTTCATCTGGGCCCGCACCCTGATTCGGGCGCCCTCCACCATAGTATGGGCCTCAGGTGGTGGCCCTCGCCGAGGCCCGTGGAAGAGTAGGGCCTCGGTCTTCTCGAGGGCCACTCTGAGGCCCAACCTCCTTATGCGCCTGACCACGAGGGTTTGAGCCGTTGCCGAGGGGGGCCTAGTCTGGTAAGTAGATAGTGATTAGCCCTAATACATTCAGATTACTTTGTATGTATTAGTAGCCCGGTGAAGCTGTTAAAGCCTTGAGAGGCCAATAGCGTAGTCATTTTAAAAAAACTTTTTATGTATGCTTCTTCTGCTATTCTTCATAATGTACGCTTCTTCGACATATGAGCTTTAGCTGTGCACAGTCTGCACTCCGTCTACATATGAGCTTTAGCTAATATGCACCATCTTGCTTACACACCTTTGTAATGCTTAAAAGGGGTATAAAGTATTTTCTTTCCATATTAACACGTTGACATAAAATATATAGCTATGTTAATATAATTTATGATGTGCCAACAGATTCAGCAGAGACCATTTACTGGATATAGGCCACTGACTCCATATATTGTAGATATACTGTATGAAAATCCTTATGGCGGATTTATCGAAGGATTGAGACCGGCACATGGTTTAAATTCTGGTGTGAATGCAGGAACGTATTTAAATTCAAACAAAGATTATACGCAGGGCAACCAATTGAATGATTTTAATTCGTTAAACAATAACGTTTATAATATGGCTATTGATCCATTGCAATTACAGAAGCGTTACAGCATCGTTAACAATATCCCACAGTCCGGATACGATATACATAATATCAATGACAGTTTTCTGAGAACACACTATCTTAATGAGACTGTTTATAAAAAAATTAAAGACCCAAGAAATATCTTTCCGTTTCAATATGGCCGCTAAAAAAATGGTGCGATTAAATGTTTCTTGAACTTTTTGTTGTTGTTATTTATTGAACCTTATTAATAAGTTTGCATATAACACCTGTTCGAAACATTGTGTATTTTTAAACTCTGCATTATACGATGAAAAATATGAAATACTTCTTAATTTAAGTTATAAACATCAACAAAGAGCCTGCACTGGGTTTGGGCTCATATAGGTACTTTAAGCTACAAGCGAGCAAAACACCTTGCCAAACGGGCCGCTCACAAGAAGACCGCATCAGACTACGACCGGTATCCGGTGTCGTACACCAAACGAATTATACGGGAACTGTCGAACGGAGGCAGGGACGCTATGAAGCCTCAGACACAGGGGCGGTGAAGCGTGTCTTCTTCACGAAGGTGGGTAATGAGTAGTAAAGAAGACGCGACTGTCACCAACCCATGTACAAGTCTTTACAGGATATGTGGGATTCGCGACGTACCTCTACAGCTTCAAGATTAAAGACAGTCCCTCATGTGCGTGCGACCCGGATATTGAGGAAACGGTTATCCACCTTCTCCTTCACTGCCCTCGCTTTGACTCGTCCACGTGTGACCTCCAATCCAAGCTAGATATCAAATTTCGGAAAGGGAACTACCCGAAATTATGGAGGATGATAAATCTAGGAAATTGTTCCTGGATTTGATCTGCTCCTGTGCTTCGATCAACACTAACTAGATAAAGGGTCACGTACCAAATTGATGTTAAATCCTGTCCGCGTAAATTTATACTTATGTGTAGCTATTTGTTTACTAAGAAAGGGAGCAAAACAGTTTTAAGTTCAACCTAATTACAACCATGACACCTAGTAATAAAGTCACGAATCTACAAAATATTATCGAATACTTAACATAAAACGAGCAAAGCAATAAATTATTCCTGTCACTTACAAATGAAAAGACAACAAATTTGTGTGAATTCAACCTTAAAACGCAATGACTAAAGCACTTTTTCCCTTTATTCTGCGTGTTTGTGCGTGGTTGGCGAGCCTTGACCAAACATTTGTACCAGATTTTAAAATCGGTAATTTTGTTCAAAGTTTAATATCATTTGTTACTTTAAGCTTAAAATATAACTTATTCGACATATATTTAGGGAAAGTAAGATACTCCGGCCGTTAAATTGCTTTTTCGGGTATTATTTTTGCATCTTTTGAATACACTGCGTCATTGTGAAACAACATGTAAGCAACATTGGCTGTGTTTCAAAGAAACTAAACAAAATAAAAGCTCACGTTGCAAGTGAGCTGTTATTTACCTAAACGTGGTTTTCGCACCGACCCGATATCTAGTTATTGTTGATCGAAGAGCATGTGGCGTAAATTGCTGGAAAAGGAATAAATAAAACGAATATGTGTACATAACGAAAATGTGTACTAAATGCTAGTAAATGGCATTTAGGAAATTAGCAGATAGGAATCTGAAAGAAAATGGACATAGCATACGTACGTAAATAAAGCCTCTGATTATGTCTGGGGGGAAAAGGGTACCAAAAAAACCTCGATAAAGAAATGGCTATCCATAAATTAGCTCAGAAGAATCCTCCCAACTGTTTCGATTTAAAATCCGTTTTCATAAAACCGATAATATTACGAAAAAATGGATCTTCGTTACAGTTGAATTTTTTATATTTTACACTCGCATTGGATGTTAATCTGGAAATTACGTTAATTAGGCCGAAGAGAGTCGACAAATAAATAATCTTTTCTCGAAGTTACTACACTATTGACCTAGTAAGGTCTTAACAGTTTCACCGGACTACATTAATAGAATGATATTTGCTAAATTAAGGTATAGGAATCGCTCTTTGTGAATGTGACGTAGAAGACGGTTCCCTGATTGTATTTACTTTATTTAAAAAAAAAACGCTAAGCTTTATATAATATTATTTTGTAAATCGATTTTACACAGATAAAGTAAATTTACATGACATTGGCAGAATTGCATAACTTAAACACGATGCCATGAATTAAAAAAATAAGTGATTGATAACAACAATAAACAAACTGTGCAAAATTGTGTAGTGTTTAAAATTTGTATGTTTTAAAATATGTGTATCTAAATTTTTACGATGTCTACACAAAGGCCAAAATTTGTGAAGCCAGGTAATTTCTTGAAAAACATAATTATTTTTATAGGTTATCTTTTCTATCTTCTTAGTTTCGTGAGTAGCGGTTAATTTCAAGCACAGCTTTTGTAATATTTTTTTGTGATATTGTCTGCATATTCTTAAATTTTCCCACATTGTGTCCCTAAGTTTTGAGAAATTCAATTATTTGTTTAAATAACTAGTGCTCCACTTATAGTATTTCGATAGCGATTTTACATTCGTAAATAGTAAAATTAGCTTACACCCGTTACTGTATCTTATTCTTAAATATAAATTATTTTATGTACCAAAGAAAACATACTTAAGCACCAACACACCTCTTTCTTCACTTTCTTACTTAAAAGTTTGTTTCTTCAAACTTTTCATAAGCATAAAGTATGTATGCAGTGAAATTAAGTAAACATGATTAAAATTCATCGAATAGTTTATACATGATGCATGCACAAATGCAAACCTTTTTCCATTTATATCTATAGATAAAGTAAACAGCATATCTATGGTTAATACTAAATAATGATTTCTAGGTGAAGAATCCCTATATCCAACACGGAGTAGAGAGGGAGGTATAGAAACACTGATAAATCCAAACACGGAGACAGCACTGACAGCTGATAATGATTCTCACACTACATTCGTTTACAATCGCTACCACCACTTGCCGATCCAGTCTCAGAGACAGAAACTGCCCATTTTCCAGTACAGAAATCACATATTATACTTGCTTGAGAAATATCAGACTTTGATATTGATTGGAGAGACAGGATGCGGGAAATCCACACAAGTTCCACAGGTAAGTTATCTTTTTGCTGTTTTTATATCATAAGATTTGTTGGCATTATCATTCTGCAGAATCTCTGGTTCTAATTGGTAATGACTGTGTAAAAATTGCACACAAATTCTTAACTTAAGAATGATAGTGCTTTATAAGTCCAGATCCAAAATCTATACATATTCACAAATGGTCTCAGCCAATATAAAGAGATTTAGTTAACTAATCTAAAATAAAAACAAAATTAGAATTGTATATGTTAAGTTACTTTTTTTGTTTCAGTGTTTTCATTGTAACTATATAATTAAGTTATTTGCATATAATATGCACTTAACACCTAGAATTAGGATTGCGCTTATATAAAGTCTATTTTCTATAATTGCATGTATTGGACTGTTCTAGTGTAAATTGTATTGGTGCTATAAATAAATAAACACTTATCAAGATCTCCAACTAAACTATCTATAAATATCATTATAACATTTTCGTTTGGCCGTCTTCAATAGTTGAACCAATTTTATCAAAGAATGAATTGACGGTAAAGAATCTTTCTAATATAAACTAAGATCCAATCATTATGCTTTTCATTAGGGGTTAAATAGTAATGATAAAAATTGAAATGGGTAATTTTAAATTGTAAAAAAGGATTTAAGTACCAAGTAATGTTAAAATTTATTTATTTAATGTCCACAAAACCGAGTTTGATGAACTAAAATTGACATGAACCCTGCTAATTACAATAAATAGAAAATTATACCAAGAACTAATCTAAAAAACATTTAAGACAAAATCATTTTCATTGGGACAAAGTCCAGGTCATCACTTACATAATAATAAATTAATCTGATTAAAAATATTAATAAAAACTGTTTTTCCAGAGAGTATAATAATATAATCTATGCATATATTCTGTTAAAACATTATTCTTTTACATTTAAATTCAATAGCCTACAAACAATGATATTATGCTAATAGATACGTTCCCTACATGATATTTTGATAGAACAAATGGCGCGATAATGCACACATACCTAAAGTAATATTGTAACACCACACTTAGATAAAATGTGGATGTAAGATGGCATATTCCTAATATCGGACATGAAAAAGAAATGGTTGTAAGTTTATTAGATACGGGCGAATTGACAGGCAGTCTTTAAAAATTAAGAATATACAAACCAGACAGGATATCTTGCTTTGTTAAAATATATGCTTATTGATGGATTGTCTCACTGATGACTTCATTTGTAATGTGGTATAAAAGTAATAAGTGAGTGAATATTAATTCAAAGTAAGTAATTTAAAATATAATCAAATTTATTATGAAAACTTGAAATGAAAAAATGAAATATAAATAATATAAACATTAAAGTGGTATTTTAATTTAATTATTCATAGTTAATTTGAGGTCAGTTGCTTAATTAGACACATTGTGAACCTGCGGTATCAATAGTTCTTGGGAAGTATTTTCTAACTATTGACGTTTCATATAGCAGTGTATTAATAAATATTGTCCATTGTTATTAAATCACTTGAGGATACCAGCTTCTCCAGACAGACCTTTATATTTTGTTCATAAACAATATTGTATAGTTTTAGAAATGTAAATGTGAGGTCAAATAAATAAGTTTATTATTATCATATTATGAAACATTGTAATTTAAAAAAAAAATCTAAGATATAAAATTATAGATATATTTTTCCAAACCCATTTGTAGGTACGACACATGCACTACCTGTTGTAACTTATACTATACCTGCACTATACCTATACCTTCGTGCAAGTGTATGAAATTAATGAAAGGTCTATGGACCTTTCCAACATATGGAAAGACATGGTAACTCATATAATACGAACAAACGAAGATTGATTTTTTGATTAAACTTTAACTCTCTATATAATCTCCTCAAGGCTCATCTACACCATAACATTATGAAAGTAATTAATTAATATTTCACAAATTAGGTCTTTACCTATGAAATTGCCATTTTGTATGAAAAATTTAAACGAATTTTTTTCATGTATTTTTTATTTGTATTAATCGAAGTAATCACCCATGCAATCAATGCATCTTTGCCAACACAGTGGCAGTTTATTGATGCCCTACTTAAAGAAATCAGCTGGACGGGAGGCAAAAAATTCTTCAAAGGCATTTTGTACTGCCTCTCGGGTATTGAATTTTTTCCCCGCCAAGGAGTTATCCAAATTCTGGAAAAAGTAGTAGTCTGTAGGCCCAAGGTCTGGTGAGTAGGGCGGATGATGGAGAACTTCCAACCCCAGTTCTTGCAACTTGGAGACCGTCTGCTGTGCAGTATGAGGTCGCACGTTGTCGTGCAGGAGCAGCGAAGACGAGCGATTGACCAATGCTGGTTGGAGATGTGCCAGCTTCTCTATCATTGTGTTCAGTTTCACAGTACACATCTGCAGTAATGCTTACCCCGTTTGGTAAGAAGCTGTGATGAATCACACCGGCGCTCGACCACCAAACAGTGACCATCACTTTTCTAGGGTTAAGTTTTCGTTTAGAGCATTGTTTAGGTGCTAAACCTAAAGATTGAATATTGAATAAAGAACAAAAAAGATTGAAATGCGATGAAAATGTAACACTAAACAATAAACAAGTGACTACTTTGGAAAAAAAATTCCATGTTTTTAAAATAAAACTAATGAAATTAGAATTCTTAGCCAAACAAAAATTATTTTGATTTGAAATGGTCAGTAATGCAGAACGGCAATTTCATAAGTAAAAACCTATTATTTATGATTAATATGGTTTGTCTAGGGTTACATTTGCCAGAAACCTGACCAGAAAATGGACCTACAAGGTCTTAACAGCTTCACCGGACTACCACTCAATTTCTATTAAGGTGCAATCTATATACTAATATATAAAGCTGAAGAGTTTGTTTGTTTGGTTGAACGCTATGATCTCAGGAACTACCAGTCCGATTTGAGAAAGTCTTTCGGTTTTAGATAGCTCATTTTATCGAGGAAGGCTTTATACAATATATAATAAAATATATAATCAATATATAATCACGCTAAGACCAATAGAGGCAGAGCACCAATGAAGAATGTTTCAAAATCGGGCACTTTTTTGCTTTGGAGCGATTACGTTATTAATATATACGTGCCATGGTAACGTGGTAAGTAGTAGTAATAATATTCGTCCAATAGGACAGGCGAAGGAATTAATCCATACTGCCAATTCTGAAGTTATGTGGTAAGTATCAAAGCTAACATTTTCAAAGTTTATTTTGTTTTCCTATTCAAATAGTTTATACTACTTTTATTTCCAATTTTTTATTTGTTCTCTATTACGTATTATAAAAATAAAGTTTGTGTATGTACAATTAAAATAACAACTTTTTGATGAATGGATATGGCTACAAATGACCAAAAAAAACTTTTTTTATACTTTGTCTATATTTTTATATTATTATATTTTGTCTGTTTGTTTGTTTGTTCTGGGTAATCTCCAAAACGACTGGACCTATTTTAACGGGAATTTTACTTTTTACTGCCAGATAACCGAAATTATAGCGGTTGACATATTGTATTTTATTTGTCCGCGGCTTCGTCCGCATTACTTTGGGCCGATTTTCACGGGGTATTCACTGATAGATAACAGACCTCATAAAAAATAATTTAGGTTTTTTATTCGCCTTCGGACGCAGTGGAATATCCGTAATGCTTGAACTGATTTTCACGGGACTTTCACTGGAAGATAACTCACCTTATAAGAAGTAACTTAGACTATTTTATTTTGTTTCTCAAGACTTCGTCCGCAATATCCTACTATCTCCTAATTGATTGGACCGACTTTCACGGGGCTTTTACGGGCAGATAACTAGCGGGCTCGGAAGACGTTGTCCCGCCCGGATAATAAAATGAAAACTTTGACAAATTATACCTAAACCTTCCCCATGAATTATCATTCTATCTACTGGTGAAAACAGCATGAAAATGGTAGTTTTTGACTTTATCGCGAACAGATAAGCTGACAGAGGACTTTTTTTTAACCGACTTCGAAAAAGGAGGAGGTTACTATGTTCGGTTGTATGTATTTTTTTATGTATGTTAATCGATATTTTAGTCAATTGTGAACCGATTTTAATGATTCTTTTTTTATTTGAATTGGTACACTATGTAGTGATTAACTGCTACCTATGTATTCGTCCGTGTGAAATTGATCAAAAATATGTTACAACTGCGTGAGACGTGTGCCTTACTGACTCCAAGAATAAATATACATAATTGAAAGTCATATATTTGTATGTAATATGAATTATATCATCTTTTTGGTCAATTTGGCGGCCATATTGTCTTATTTACCACGTTTGCTTCTACATAACTCAGTTATTATAGCAACGTATAAGAATAACTTAAGTATATCGACAATACGGGCATATTATATCTATCTATAAAATAAAAGATTTAAGATATATTGTTCGATAATGTATAGCTTATAATTTTCATTACTTTCTTATATAGTGTTAGTGAGCACTGAGTTTGGTATATAGTAGGTTGAAGTTCCAGGTATGTTGCTGATGATAAATCCCATCCCATTCGATATACTATTAGTATTCATATATCTAATGTACACGTTACATGTTACAGTAGATGGCGTTCGTATCCTAGTTACAAATGTTTTTGAAAAAGCGTTTCTGTAATGTACACACACACTTACAATTATACATCTCTTTAATAATTTTTTAAAATGCGCGTGCGGAGCTGCGGGTAACAGCTAGTGTATGTATATATAGATCAAAGGACACACTAAAAACTTCCGAATTTAGTAGAAATCAAATAATTTATCACGCGTTATTACAAAAATATATATTGCAATTTAAATATATTCCACTCTTTGTATTTTCATTTCATATTACATAATACTGTACATATTTAATCTTTGGCATTTGTCTCTATCGCACTTGGTCGTAGGGATATACTTTATTGCATCTGTCATTTCTTTGCTTAATATTTTTTGGTTTCGTAATATTTGATATTTGAAAAATGTTAATTAATTCGTTGTAATAGTAATATGAATGTATGTGAATAATCAAACTGTAAGAAATTTTGCTTGCATAGTTTGTGCAATGTCTCATAACACAAGATTTTGTTTGCCATAGTTTTGAGGCATTTTATGAAACGATCAGTACATGTTATGCTTCCATTAACGCTGACGCGATACTGAGATCATAGTAGCTAGCTAGCCAACAGCTTTTTAAGAAGGCGCTGTCGAAGCGCTCATGACGTAACTACAGCATTTTATTTATAATGTCTGTCACCAACTAAATTTTAACTAAAAACGGCGTAGGTTAAGCGTAAAGATATGACGTAGCAAGTTACAGTGGAAGGTCACATCGTGATGTTTGTGTCCCAAGTTTGGTTATTAATATGGTTCGAAGGAAATGAAATAATCAGGAAAAAAAACATGTAATGCCAATTAGTGTTATGTTGATAATTAAATTTATTATAACGTTGACATTTATATAGTAGCCGTTTTGGTCAGCATTAGCAAAAGCGATGTTTTTACCAACCCTCCCGATGAAATAACGGCAGTGAACGATCTGTACCGGCCTGTCTCTCCAAACAGAGCGTGTTCACGCCCACGCCCGCGTAACCACAGATCACGCCGCCGTGGTCAGGGGGTCAACTACGCTCCCGTACACCAGATTAGGGCTCCCTCGGCAGCGGCTCAAGCCTAGGTCCGTTCCCTCGGCGTGGAACCCTTGAGTGCGCTGCTCGCGCGATACAGTGACACAAAATCGTACATCACTGCGACAACATTACACATATCACCTTTACACACGTGCACGCATACACGCTTACACATGCAAGTGGAAGGGTAGTATTTTTTCCCTTATCAAACTGAAATAGTTTAGAAAATTATTCGATACGAAATATATATAAGAGTTGTTGAGGTATGTATGCCTGGTACACATATATATTTCACAACTCATATATGTATGAATAGTTAGTTTAGCTTAGGTTAGCTCTCTCAGGGAGGACGCCGTCGAAAGGTGGATGCAGGACCTGGCGGACGCGCGCTTCTGAAAGTACACCGTTCACGCCGTCCGCCCGGTACTGCGGAATTGGATTGGGAGGGAGTGGGGCTCCCTGACGTTCCGACTGGTGCAGGTGCTCACTGGACACAGTTGTTTCGGGTGGTACCTGCACCGGATCGCACGGAGGGAGCCGACCGCCGCCTGCCACGAGTGCGGCGCTGTCGAAGATACCGCGCAGCACACTCTGTTTGAGTGTGCTGCATGGGGGGTACAGCGCCGCATTCTGGCGGCGGCGGTAGGAGTGGATTTGTCGCTGCCGAGTGTGGTTTCGGCCATGCTCGGCAGTGAACAGGCGTGGCAAGCAATGGCCTCCTGCGAGGAGAGGAGAGGGCCCGTGAGGCAGACCCGCTGAGTGGCCGTCTCCGCCAACGGAGGACTGGCAGGAGGAGGTGGTGCTTCGCCCAACTCCTCCTGCCACCGTAGCCGGACCTGAGGGGATGGGCCGGGGGGCCCATTTCTTCATTGCACAGGTCCGCCGGACGAGGGAGGCAGCCGGTGTGTACCCGGTCTATTCCTGTATAGGTAGGAGCCCGGCGGTCACCTTCCGCCAGGCGGACCGTGGAGGCGGCTCTACAAGGTTGATTAGCTTGTTCGATCCCTTGCCGTCTTGCACAATAACGGTCTGTCGGTACACCGTGGGGTTTTAGTCTGTGCGAGTCGGACATAACCCACCCTTGCCCCTGGGAGGGTGGCGTATCCATAAGGGATGTCCCCACGTTAAAAAAAAAGCTCAGATAGGTCGCGAATTGCATGTATCAGGCAACAGCCCAAGCCGAGGTGTGCCGTGCACCCTTGAGCTAGTTGTCAAATAAAATCGGCTGAGTGCCTTAAGCGCTCGCCTTAGTAGTCCGGTGAAGCTGTTAATAAAGCTTAATAGGTCAATAGCGTAGACATTTCGAAAAAAATATAAAAAAAATAGCAAAAGCGATGATGGCTCAGTTCCCATTGCGTCGATGGATATAGATCCGAATCCTAACAACTGAGTCGTACCTGTAATTTTTTTCAAAGTTTCAAAATGTAATTACATTGAAATAACAACAATGTAGTTGTACGAGTATGGTATCGTAGTTTCTTGTAGATATTGATACGTTCTTTTATATTATAGAACATTTTTGAAGTGTAAACTTCTATAGGTGCGTTGAGCGGTATTCTTGGCAGGAGATAAACTTATGATTTGGCGTCTACGAAATCATCCTAACGTGACCGATCGTATTGCGCTTGCGTCAAACTAGCGACGCGTAGTATAGGGGCCTGTGTACATGTAATATTGATATTTTGCAGCTCCTCATACGTTTGATTGATTAATAGACTTTATAAAAATGTATATAATTATCACTCCGAGTGCATATAGTGAATAGAGATGAAAACCACACTAATATTAATAATATCACTAAATAAATTCTGACATTTAAATATTGTCATTCACACTATAATAATTAATATGAAAATTGAAAAGAGAACACATTTATTTCATTGTTTTGAGTTTTCACTTCTGTCAGCAGTCCTTATGACTGCTCCGACTTTTATCTATTTCCATCAACAGTTTCCGCAGCGCATGGAATGAAAGACATTTTATTGCAATTTTTTTTACACTTTGGGGGTTGCAATATTACAATTTTAGTAGAGATCCCTAATTTTTTTAAATCGGTATAATAATAATCGGTAAATAATTTTTGAGTTTACTTGTTACAAACAGATAAAAGTATAAATCTTTAACCTTTTTAATACTCTATAGTAGATAACACGATACACAAAAGAACTATAATAAGATTATATTGAAAGAAATTAATTACGCTCGAATTTTAACGAATAACTTTAATAACTACGAGTAAAGTTATTTATTTTATTTTATTTACAACTAGTGGGCCCGGTGGACGTTATCCCGCCCTGGCAATAAAAAAACCTTTGACAAATTATACACTTAAACCTTCCACATGAATCACTTTCTCTACTGGTGAAAACCGCGTGAAAAACCGTTCAGTAGGTTTTGAGTTTATCGCGAACACACAGGCAGACAGATGTGGCAGAGAACTTTGTTTTGTAATATGTAGTGATAAATAAAACTGACTTAAAAAAAGTTACTTGAAAAAAAATTCAATATAGCCATAGTTTATTCCAAATCCAGTCCAAGAGGTTATTCTTTGATTGCCATAAACCTACCAACATCCGAATCACTGTATTAGTTGGATTTTGAGTAGTTCTTTAATATATGCCTAATGGACTATTCAAAATTTCCCTTTTCCAATAAAAATTAAATACAAACTGTTTTTTTACGAGCAGCGTACTCAAGGGCTCCACGCCGAGGGAACGGACCTAGGCTTGAGCTGCTGCCGAGGGGGGCCTAGTCTGGTGTGCGGGAGCGAAATTTACCCCCAGACCACGGCGGCGGGATCTGTGATTACGCGGGCGTGGGCGTGAGCACGCTCTGTTTAGAGAGACAGGCTGGTACTGATCGTTCACTGCCGTTATTTCATCGGGAGGGGCGATAAAAATATGTCGCGGACGTCTTTTACAACGCGCAGCGTTTGGTACGGGTTCGTATTTTGCGGCGGATACCACTAACGGACTGGGATGATTCGTGGCTTTTTCAAAATAACTAATCGTAAGTGATTTTACGTACGCCCAGATAGAAGGCATCTCTAGGTCCCTATGTAGATCGACTCTCCGGACGTACCACGGGGCACCGGTCACTTTACGTAAAACGCGGTTGAAGAACCTGCAACTTATTAAAATTATCTTTCGACATATGCGCAAAAACGGGACTGCTATATTTCATCACGAGACGGATACACGTCTTATACAAAGTGAGCTTGTGTCTGAGGGACATCTTACTCCTATGACAAAGCAACGGATGGAGGCGACCCAAAACCATAGCGGCTTTGTTTCGTACTCTATCTATATGTGACTCGAAAATTAAATGTTTATCTAATGTAACACCGAGATATTTGACCTCGTCGGCCCAAGGTATATCGGTTCCGGAATGCAAACTGGTTTATGACGAAGTTCTCAGGTAGTAAACATTGTAAAAAATACAACCGATTCGAAAAGTTGAGGAGTAATAGATTAGCATTGTTTGTACATGTCAAGAGGAGAGATGAAAGTTTTAAACAAGAAAAGTTTAAAGTATGAAGATGGATAGATTTAGGAGTTTTTTTTTACATCATAGCAGGCAATCGAACAAGTCGGTCAATTGATATTAAGTGATCACGACCGTCCATAGATACTAGCAACACCATGGGAGTCGCAAGTGCGTTGCCAGCCTGTATTTGGGCGGAAGGGGAGGGAGGGGGATAGGAGATGGGTCTCCGGCGCTTTCACTAACCGAACGAAACACAATAATACAAGCACTGCTGTTACTTCACGTCGGTATTTCTGGGAGAGGGTGGTACTACGCCGTGTGAGCCGACCTATTCATGCTGAAAATAGTAATAGCTTCAGCGTGGCTCTACCACATCCAAAAGTAGAGGTAGAGAGAGTAGAGGAAGACCGAAAAAGGTATGGATGGATTGAGTGAAAAATTATATGTGTATAAAAGGTGTGAATACCGAGATGATATCTGATAGACGAGAGTGGAAGAGTAAAACATGTTGTGCCGACCCTGAGGTGGGATAAGGGTAAGAAGATGATGATGAAGCATAATTGAGAACATGCTTCTTTTTTAAAGTCGGTTTTAAAGATACAAAACAGCTTACAATTTACTTAAATATTATTAATAAAACCTTCGAAACAATAAAATCAATTTCACGAAAACCAAGTTTCAGGTGTTGTTTTTTTTATTCTACTGTAGTTGAATTTGCTATGAATAGTCAGGTTATATATTGAATACCTTGACCAATCGACCACGAAGGAGTGTTTAAGCTTGCGTGTAAACACCGATCGCGACGAACGATAAAGCTGTTGGTGACTTTAAATAGAACCAAGGTTCACATTGGTCACAGCACCGATAGATGAGCTAGCTCACTTCACACATTTCAGACGGCAGAGCTTGTTTTTCGAACTACTTAACGCTATTAGCCTTCACAGCTTCGCCGGATCAATGGGGCGAGCGCTTATGTGGCCGAATCTTGGCTTGGGCCTTGGATACAACAACGCGAGTCTTTTTAAGCTAAGTTTTAAGGATCGTCCGCATAAGGATAACCTTTTACTAGACATAGTGGCAGCAGTTTAAATGATTATGTTTTGTTTCGTTACTATACGCTTTTATGACATTTCAGTGGCGTTTTACTCTTAAATAATTTGGTCGGGAGTTTTTGGCCGGATTTTGGAATTTATATTATTTTTATATTATGTTCATAATCTTGTGTTATTTGGCTCTATGTTTTGTAATATTGGTGATGTTTTACGTAACATAGTTTGGATATTGTGCACAAGTGAAATGGCTGGGTAATAATACCACGAAGTTTGAATTCTGACTTGCCATCAAAACTCTCTGGAAAGTTCAAACAAGAAGGCCACCGTCTTGTTAGAACATTGAAATTATTTCAAGAAACTTATAACATATCATTAGCTACTCGATAATGGCAGTAATAACTTACTAGACGATTGATTGCTTGTCAAAAATAAAACTAAAACAAAAATTTGCTCGAAAAGCAAAGAAATGTAGTTAAGTGAAACAAAGGTCGCCCTTGTTGCTTTTTTGATGGATACCAAAAATTTGGGACGTTTTTTTAAAAACTATTCCTGCTAATATGGTGCCATCATCTATTTAGTCTGGCAGTAAAGAAGAATTATTATAAAACTACAATATCATTGCATATTATAAAACAAAGTCCTCCACCGCGTCTGTCTATCTGTCTGTTCGCGGTAAACTCAAAAACTACTAAGTGGAGTCTCATGCTGCTTTCATTAATAGATAGAGTGATTCACGAGGAAGGTTTAGGCATATAGTTTATCAAGATGCTTTGTAAATTGGTTGAAATATAGAATATATTGTTGGAAGTACCGGAAAAAATGAATCCGCCTAGAAGCTTTCGTCGAAAATGCTGCCTAATAATAAACCCTTTAAGATAATAAACGACGCAGACGAAGTCGCGAAATCAACTAGTATGTTATAAAATAGCGAATAGAGAAGCAGAACTGATATGTGGCCACCTGCAGCTTATGACTATGTACTGCCCCCCTCAAAATAGACTTAAGGACAACCGTTATAGATGCCTATATTTTAAGGGGTTTTGTTCAACTGACTACGGTATTGGTCTAGCAAGCCCTTAATAGCTTCACCGTATTCCTTCTTTAGGTGAGGAATTGGAAGGTCTTATGTGTCAGTACTTCCGAACTATACTCGTATGCTTCGAATTGAGACATAGTGTTTTGTGACGGATGATTTTTTTGTTAGTCGAACGTAACGCAATATCTCCCACTCTGAATGAGTTCCGATCCAGACACGGCCGGGGACGGACGTGTTGACGCGCTCGGAGCGATATTCGATATTCGCGGGTATAGTGATACATTGTGTTGCCGTGTAATACATAGTGTTACTGTGAGTCGCGTGTGCTGTTTTCGATTGTATTTTTATAAAACCGCACTTTTCAGTGCGCGCCCTATATAGCGAATACAACGTGTCGTTGCGTCGCGGTCATCGAGTGCATTACATCGTGTTCGGCGTATGCAGCTGGCGTACTTCGTCACATATCCAGAGCTTCGTGTCGACGTTTTAATCGAAAATTCAATTGTTGGTCGCTCTTTTCAGAGTATTTTACGTACATTTTAAGCGCGCGTCGTGCCCAACGTGTACAGCGCATCGTGATCGACGTAGGTTGCCGGCGTGCCCGACACTCTCCGCGCTGCACCTGCGCGCCAGATGTGCGCGCTGCACATTGTTGCAGAGTGAGACATCGCTGTCGCTATTGTATTCGAGCTACGTTGTTGCCCAGTGACCCATCGCTACTAGTAGTTAGAGCTTTTATTAAACCGCACTTGTCAGAAGTGGTAGGGCTTCCTCCTAGGCACTGTAGGTCCCCTGTGAGGCATTGCACATCGCCCACAGCTCCCTTTCATCCGGACTCGGGATAGTCCGTTAAATTCATATTAAGGCGCGCCCCCCTGCTCCTCTGGCAGGGAGGTTTTTCGTGTCTTCCTCCGCCCCACTCCCCTCCTCAGGCCCCGGTTTGGCCTCCGATAGAGAAGTTGGCCTCTTAGAGACCGAAC
The DNA here is from genome assembly GCA_015888305.1 of Antheraea pernyi. Lineage (NCBI taxonomy): Eukaryota > Metazoa > Arthropoda > Insecta > Lepidoptera > Saturniidae > Antheraea > Antheraea pernyi. Next base: position 1,006,070 of record MU158813.1, on the reverse strand, counting down.
TTATCAGCCTCCGTGGATTCATTTCCAACATATGACCTCGTCTCGTAGACGATTACGACGCGTACGCTGCGAAGCGTCGCGTCGATATTCCCAATTCCTCCAAGTCCGCTCCCTCGATCTATGCCAAGATTGAGGCAGCTAATAACTTCGAGATCTCGTCCAATCATGATAGTGATTCCGACTCAGGCTCCGATATGGAGCAAGACCCTCCGGCGGACGATGGCTTTACCCTATTATTGGTTTCAGCATGAATGGGTCGACTCGCCGAATTAACAGTGCTTGCATTGTTACGTTTCGTCTGGTCAGTGAGAGCGCCGGGTGCAATAAATATTACCCTAAATATAACGACCTAAGAAACACGCTGTACTAAATAATGTGATATGTAATACGTTACTGTTAAATCATTACTATAGAATAATAACAGTTCGCGATAATCGCTGAAATGTTAAGTTTTCAGCCAATAAATTACATTTAAAAAATTTTCGTTCTCCATTTTGATCTGTCGTGACTTATTCGGAAGCCGAGGGTTTAATTATACGAAACGTATACACACGATTATATTTGATCAAGCACAGTAACTCATTTGTTTCTGATGTATGGCTAAATAAATGTTTATAAAGAAACTAAGCATAATTTAATCTTTATTTTGAGTACTTAAGTTCAATTAAATGTAGCGCTGCCACCCGCGATGTTAGCTGGAACGGCTACCAAAGGCGGTAGAGACCACGTGTATAGTAAGTATCAAGTATCGAATACTCAAAATACACACTCATCAAATTATACAATAAAGCTTACAACACAAATTCCATTTACCGGTACATGTATCACATATAAGCGAGTCGGCAGTTTAAAGTAACAAGGAAAGCTATTGTAAAGAGTCCGTAATGCTTATTCACCGTCTAACAATAATAACATTGACCTTGAAACCTTGTTTTTTTTTTTTTTTTTTTTCGAACTGACTACGCTATTGACCAAGCAATGTCTTAACAGCTTCACCGGACTACTAAGGCGAGCGCTTAAGGCACTCAGCCGATTTTACTTTGACAACTAGCTCAAGGGTGCGCGGCACACCTCGGCTTTGGCTGTTGCCTGATACAAGCAATTCGCGACCTATCTGAGCTAACCTAAGCTAAGCTAACTATTCATACGTATATGAGTTGTTGAAACATATATGTGTACCAAGCATACATACCTCAACAACCCTTATATATATTTCGTATCGGATAATATTCTAAACTATTTCAGTTTGATAAGGGGAAAAAGATAAAACCCTTCTACCTGCATGTGTAAGCGTGTATGCGTGCACGTGTGTGGAGGTGATATGTGTAATGTTGTCGCAGTGATGTAAGATTTTGTGTCACTGTATCGCGCGAGCAGCGTACTCAAGGGCTCCACGCCGAGGGAACGGACCTAGGCTTGAGCTGCTGCCGAGGGGGGCCTAGTCTGGTGTGCGGGAGCGAAATTTACCCCCAGACCACGGCGGCGTGATCTGTGGTTACGCGGGCGTGGGGGTGAGCACGCTCTGTTTGGAGATACAGGCTGGTGATCGTTCACTGCCGTTATTTCATGGGGAGGGTCGGTAAAAATATGTCGCGGACGTCTTTTACTACGCGCAGCGTTTGGTACGGGTTCGTATTTTGCGGCGGATACCACTAACGGACTGGGATGATTCGTGGCTTTTTCAAAATAACTAATCGTAAGTGATTTTACGTACGCCCAGATAGAAGGCATCTCTAGGTCCCTATGTAGATCGACTCTCCGGACGTACCACGGGGCACCGGTCACTTTACGTAAAACGCGGTTGAAGAACCTGCAACTTATTAAAATTATCTTTCGACATATGCGCAAAAACGGGACTGCTATATTTCATCACGAGACGGATACACGTCTTATACAAAGTGAGCTTGTGTCTGAGGGACATCTTACTTCTATGACAAAGCAACGGATGGAGGCGACCCAAGACCATAGCGGCTTTGTTTCGTACTCTATCTATATGTGACTCGAAAATTAAATGTTTATCTAATGTAACACCGAGATAGGGGAGTTCTTGTGGCCGGTTAGGAGCGCTACTTTTATTCGAGACTGTGCGTCTTGGGTTTTTATATATCAATGTATGAACGATTATATTTGGCTCATTTTGAACTCGTCGGCCCAAGGTATATCGGTTCCGGAATGCAAACTGGTTTATGACGAAGTTCTCAGGTAGTAAACATTGTAAAAAATACAACCGATTCGAAAAGTTGAGGAGTAATAGATTAGCATTGTTTGTACATGTCAAGAGGAGAGATGAAAGTTTTAAACAAGAAAAGTTTAAAGTATGAAGATGGATAGATTTAGGAGTTTTTTTTTACATCATAGCAGGCAATCGAACAAGTCGGTCAATTGATATTAAGTGATCACGACCGTCCATAGATACTAGCAACACCATGGGAGTCGCAAGTGCGTTGCCAGCCTGTATTTGGGCGGAAGGGGAGGGAGGGGGATAGGAGATGGGTCTCCGGCGCTTTCACTAACCGAACGAAACACAATAATACAAGCACTGCTGTTACTTCACGTCGGTATTTCTGGGAGAGGGTGGTACTACGCCGTGTGAGCCGACCTATTCATGCTGAAAATAGTAATAGCTTCAGCGTGGCTCTACCACATCCAAAAGTAGAGGTAGAGAGAGTAGAGGAAGACCGAAAAAGGTATGGATGGATTGAGTGAAAAATTATATGTGTATAAAAGGTGTGAATACCGAGATGATATCTGATAGACGAGAGTGGAAGAGTAAAACATGTTGTGCCGACCCTGAGGTGGGATAAGGGTAAGAAGATGATGATGAAGCATAATTGAGAACATGCTTCTTTTTTAAAGTCGGTTTTAAAGATACAAAACAGCTTACAATTTACTTAAATATTATTAATAAAACCTTCGAAACAATAAAATCAATTTCACGAAAACCAAGTTTCAGGTGTTGTTTTTTTTATTCTACTGTAGTTGAATTTGCTATGAATAGTCAGGTTATATATTGAATACCTTGACCAATCGACCACGAAGGAGTGTTTAAGCTTGCGTGTAAACACCGATCGCGACGAACGATAAAGCTGTTGGTGACTTTAAATAGAACCAAGGTTCACATTGGTCACAGCACCGATAGATGAGCTAGCTCACTTCACACATTTCAGACGGCAGAGCTTGTTTTTCGAACTACTTAACGCTATTAGCCTTCACAGCTTCGCCGGATCAATGGGGCGAGCGCTTATGTGGCCGAATCTTGGCTTGGGCCTTGGATACAACAACGCGAGTCTTTTTAAGCTAAGTTTTAAGGATCGTCCGCATAAGGATAACCTTTTACTAGACATAGTGGCAGCAGTTTAAATGATTATGTTTTGTTTCGTTACTATACGCTTTTATGACATTTCAGTGGCGTTTTACTCTTAAATAATTTGGTCGGGAGTTTTTGGCCGGATTTTGGAATTTATATTATTTTTATATTATGTTCATAATCTTGTGTTATTTGGCTCTATGTTTTGTAATATTGGTGATGTTTTACGTAACATAGTTTGGATATTGTGCACAAGTGAAATGGCTGGGTAATAATACCACGAAGTTTGAATTCTGACTTGCCATCAAAACTCTCTGGAAAGTTCAAACAAGAAGGCCACCGTCTTGTTAGAACATTGAAATTATTTCAAGAAACTTATAACATATCATTAGCTACTCGATAATGGCAGTAATAACTTACTAGACGATTGATTGCTTGTCAAAAATAAAACTAAAACAAAAATTTGCTCGAAAAGCAAAGAAATGTAGTTAAGTGAAACAAAGGTCGCCCTTGTTGCTTTTTTGATGGATACCAAAAATTTGGGACGTTTTTTTAAAAACTATTCCTGCTAATATGGTGCCATCATCTATTTAGTCTGGCAGTAAAGAAGAATTATTATAAAACTACAATATCATTGCATATTATAAAACAAAGTCCTCCACCGCGTCTGTCTATCTGTCTGTTCGCGGTAAACTCAAAAACTACTAAGTGGAGTCTCATGCTGCTTTCATTAATAGATAGAGTGATTCACGAGGAAGGTTTAGGCATATAGTTTATCAAGATGCTTTGTAAATTGGTTGAAATATAGAATATATTGTTGGAAGTACCGGAAAAAATGAATCCGCCTAGAAGCTTTCGTCGAAAATGCTGCCTAATAATAAACCCTTTAAGATAATAAACGACGCAGACGAAGTCGCGAAATCAACTAGTATGTTATAAAATAGCGAATAGAGAAGCAGAACTGATATGTGGCCACCTGCAGCTTATGACTATGTACTGCCCCCCTCAAAATAGACTTAAGGACAACCGTTATAGATGCCTATATTTTAAGGGGTTTTGTTCAACTGACTACGGTATTGGTCTAGCAAGCCCTTAATAGCTTCACCGTATTCCTTCTTTAGGTGAGGAATTGGAAGGTCTTATGTGTCAGTACTTCCGAACTATACTCGTATGCTTCGAATTGAGACATAGTGTTTTGTGACGGATGATTTTTTTGTTAGTCGAACGTAACGCAATATCTCCCACTCTGAATGAGTTCCGATCCAGACACGGCCGGGGACGGACGTGTTGACGCGCTCGGAGCGATATTCGATATTCGCGGGTATAGTGATACATTGTGTTGCCGTGTAATACATAGTGTTACTGTGAGTCGCGTGTGCTGTTTTCGATTGTATTTTTATAAAACCGCACTTTTCAGTGCGCGCCCTATATAGCGAATACAACGTGTCGTTGCGTCGCGGTCATCGAGTGCATTACATCGTGTTCGGCGTATGCAGCTGGCGTACTTCGTCACATATCCAGAGCTTCGTGTCGATGTTTTAATCGAAAATTCAATTGTTGGTCGCTCTTTTCAGAGTATTTTACGTACATTTTAAGCGCGCGCCGTGCCCAACGTGTACAGCGCATCGTGATCGACGTAGGTTGCCGGCGTGCCCGACACTCTCCGCGCTGCACCTGCGCGCCAGATGTGCGCGCTGCACATTGTTGCAGAGTGAGACATCGCTGTCGCTATTGTATTCGAGCTACGTTGTTGCCCAGTGACCCATCGCTACTAGTAGTTAGAGCTTTTATTAAACCGCACTTGTCAGAAGTGGTAGGGCTTCCTCCTAGGCACTGTAGGTCCCCTGTGAGGCATTGCACATCGCCCACAGCTCCCTTTCATCCGGACTCGGGATAGTCCGTTAAATTCATATTAAGGCGCGCCCCCCTGCTCCTCTGGCAGGGAGGTTTTTCGTGTCTTCCTCCGCCCCACTCCCCTCCTCAGGCCCCGGTTTGGCCTCCGATAGAGAAGTTGGCCTCTTAGAGACCGAACTTATCAGCCTCCGTGGATTCATTTCCAACATATGTCCTCGTCTCGTAGACGATTACGACGCGTACGCTGCGAAGCGTCGCATCGATTTTCCCAATTCCTCGAAGCCCGCTCCCTCGATCTATGCCAAGATTGAGGCAGCTAATAACTTCGAGATCCCGTCCGATCATGATAGTGATTCCGACTCAGGCTCCGATATGGAGCAAGACCCTCCTGCGGAGCAAGACCCTCCTGCGGACGATGGCTTCACCACCGTCACGCACCGCAAACCGCGCAGTAAGCGCCTAAACTCCTCGTCCGATCCGGAAGGCACGTTGCCTTCCAAAAAGATTGTTAACGTCGATGGCGCGAAAGTGCCGAAGACGACGCCAGCGCCCTCTAGACCCGCTTCGCCTCGAGCTGCGGGTTCCGCAGTTTCGGGCAAAAAGCCCCGCCCACCGCCCCCCGTTACGATCCAAGACAAAGCGTCTTGGGTCGAGATCTCTAGCTTGCTGGAAACGGCAAGCATCCCTTACACCTCCGCTGTGAATACCGCTGTAGGTATTCAGGTGAAAGTAGCTACTTCCACCGCCCATCGTAACCTCACTCGTTTCCTTCGAGACAACTCTCGAAGAGGAGCGTAAACTACGGGTAGTCATCCGTAGGGTTCCTTCAGAACTTCCGACCTGCGACATTTCCGACGACCTCAAAGAGCAGAAGATTCCTGTTCGCGAGGTTCATCGCATGCGCTCTCCGCGCACCAGGGCCCCATACGACATGGTTCTCGTCGTTCTAGATCGCACCCATCAAGGGAAAGCGATATTCAATCTCACGACCCTCTGCGGCCTCTCCGGCGTTATCGTCGAGCCACCGCGCAAAACGTCTGTGCCCTCGCAGTGTCACAACTGCCAGGTGTACGGACACTCCGCACGAAACTGTCTCCTGAAGTCCAGGTGCGTTAAGTGCCTCGGCGACCACTCCACCAAGGAGTGCTCTCGCTCGAAAGACTCCCCCGATCCCCCGAGCTGTGTTCTGTGCCGCGGCGTGGGTCATACCGCGAATTATCGCGGATGTCCCCGCGCCCCGCGCACAAAGCGCCCTCGATACCCCAGGCAGGCGTCGCCGTCTAAGACGGCCGCCCCCCCCGCCCGTCCCCGACCTCCGCCTCTCATGTCTCGAGAGGCCTTCCCGAGCCTACCGAGCACATTTCGTGCACTGGTAGCGTCCGTACCCGCGTACCTAAGCCCGCGTCCCAGCCCATTCCCAGACCGCCGGCGGCTAATCCTTCACATGATCACCTACTCCTTCTCCCTGTCGAGTATTGACTACGCAGCTCAATTACTCATTTTCCACGAGATCTCGGAGATCTCGGCGTACGAAGAAACCGCCCGAAATCCTCTTCTAGGTTCCGTCACTGCAATACATAGGTTTCCAGCCATCGCGGCTACACAACAACGGCTCGCGCGCGCAGCTGTTCAAAATAAATAACTCATATAAGAAAGAGTGAATCGCGTATTTACGTCTATCTTCCCCTAAAACGACCGTTCAATAATAATAATTTTTGTTATGTCTATTTTTAGATTGTAATCGATCCTTTTTAGTTCCCGCACACATCGCGGTTCTCAGTAATATCTCGAGCCTAGGTCGTCTCCGCGCGGAGCCCTCGAGATATTATTATCGCGATACAGTGACTCACCTACATCACTTGAACACACATATGAGATCATCTCTCTCACACACGTCCACATACATACACATGGTGGGAGGGTTTTGTTTTTTTTCCCTCAACGAACTGAATCGAATAGTTTTAGTTCGTTTCATTCCGATATACACGTATTCATTTGTGAATCATGCAATTTCGATTGTATGGTTCACAAATGTATATATGTATGAATAGCTTAGAATAGTTAGCTAGGTCAGACGCGACTTTTTCCAGGTAACAGCCCAAGCCGAGGTGCGCGTGCGCCCTTGTGTATGTTACCTAAAAACCAAATCGGTTGAGTGCCTTAAGCGCCAACCTTAGTAGTCCGGTGAAGCTGTGAAGACCCTGCCAGGTCAACAGCGTAGTCAGTTCGAGAAAAAAAAATCCCACTCTGAATATTTTTATCTTTATTGATAACTCGCTGTACTCGCGACTTCGCCCGCGTGGAACCCTATGTAAAAAAAATGGTGATTTATCACTGTAAATGGTGATTTATCAGTCATCTGAATGTATTAAGTCCATTTATTTATCCCCTTTTTGAAGTTATACTTCTTTTGGCGCGTTAGGGAAAAATGATGAGAGTAAATTTTTACGATGCGTACGCACACCGTCACGAAAAACCGACACCCTGAAGTTAGCTATAGTCAACATTTTATTTCTTTGTATTTGTTGTTTGTATTTCTTTGTATTAAAACTATCAACGTATTAAATACATTTTTCTATTATTAGTGTCGTTTTTTCTACAAACGTAGAATAAGGCGAAAGATAAAATGTTTGAAAAGATTTTTATCTTTTTACGCCGAAGAAGTATAACTTCTAATGCGTAAACACACACACTTTTCTTTTTCAACTTTTTCTTAACCGAGCCGTTATTAAAATTACAATAACTTTATGATAGAGTGCACCGATTTCAGTGAAACCACAACTGAATGTTACCCGAGGATATTCTTTATCGTGAACGCAGTACTTTAACAGTAATGTGTGTTCAAACAAACAGACAGATATTTCTAAAAATGATTGAAATGTATTTTATTACTTATTCCAAGACACCTGCAACAATTTTTATGCTAAGTGCAATGAACTATCTGTTCTCGCTATTCTGTGGCATGGAAGGTCAAAGTAAAAGTGATTATCATAATCATCATATATATTAATACGTAAAGCCTAAACTGATGAACGTGAAATTTGGCATAGTTAAAGTTTATATGGAGGAGAAGTGCAGAAAGCTATTTATTTTATATAAAATGCATTAGATTAATTAAAATATGCATTACTCACAACTGCTTCAATTTTACACAACATATAACACACATGTAAATAAAAAATACATTTTGACATCTGTCAATAAAGGAATTCAAAAAAGGTTGTGAAGGAGGTTGCAATGCTCGACTGTATGTATTATTTTACTCTTACGTTCCAATTACCCCTTTTCATTCTACATTCTACAATAATATTATAACATAATAACCTTTGACAAAACCATATAATATAAAACATATTAACCCTTTGACAAAAGAACCCTAATAAAATTCAAACTTTAAAAAATCAATGAACTATGGTCGAATGTCGACCTCTGGGCGCCCACTAGTTACAAATAATTAGTTGATTATATGCGTTTCGTGCTACACCTGTGCTTTAAAAATGTTAGTTTACTTAAATTATAGTATAACAATGCTATTGATAATAAAAAGCGAGATTTTTGTGTGAGAACGAATGAATGATTGTTTTTCATTGAAAAACTACTCAACGGACTTTGATTAAACTTTTCTATAATATAATTTGTACATCAGAATAACACATAAGATATAATTTATAAGGATACTAGTTTATGCTCGCGGTTGCGCTCCCCTTTATTTAGATCCGATCAGGGGCAGTATTTTTTTGGGCACGAAAGGTACCCTATCTTCTTTTATGTACTCCTGAGTAGGTACGTTTATGCAAAATTTGGTATGTTGATCGGATCAACTGAACTAAATGCGTGTTGGGAAAAATCCTGTAATTTAATAACTCCTTTGGCGTTGGTTGCATAAACTCTTAAAGTTAGATGAAGGTAATATACGGTGTCATCTATACTAATATAATAAAGCTGAAGGGTTTGTTTGTTTGTTTGGTTGAACGCGCTAATCTCTTTTTTTTATAGTAGCACGGCAAAATGACTGCACTGTGCCTCATGGTAAGCACAGTACAATGCAAAAACAATGGCCACCACCGAGTGACACAGTATCCATCACCGGTCGCCGCTGTCATGCCAGCCTGCGAAAGGCTGGATATGCACAGGCTGATCCCGAAACGCGATCCGCAAAAGCGAATCTCTATGACGGGCTTTTTCGCCATATACATGGTGGTTGCGACCCAGTCGGGGTGTAAAACCCTACCACCCCGCAGGAACAACTGCCCGATTTGAAAAATTCTTTCAGTGTTAGATAGCACATTTATAGAGGAAGGATATAGGCTATTTGTCATCACGCTAAGACCAATAGGAGCGGAGCACCAATAAAGAATGTTTCAAAATCAGGGGTTTTCCTTTTGAAAGCTTTCGCTGCGTGTTGGCGTTAGCTCAAAGTTGCGAAGTTCCACGCGGATGGATTCGCGAGCAGAAGCTAGTCGTTTATAAAGATATTATCTGATACCCGCCACTTTGTCGTTTACTATCCCCATTGGATTGTTATATATCAAAGAGATTAGGCTGCGTTTTCGATGAAAGGTCCCAGGCGGTTTAACTTTTTCCGACACTACCAACAATTATCGTTATATTTCAACCAATTTACAAAAAAAGTCTTGGCAAATTATGTACAAAATCCTTCCTCAGGAATCACTACTCTTACTAACTATTAATGAAAACCGTATGAAAATAAAAAAAAATCAAGAAACTTCTTATGGTAAAGGTTTGAAATTCTGTGTGGCATTCCGTTTTATGTGACGAAAAGTGTTACGGGTAAACACTGTGTCGGGTAGAGTGTTGAATACACCGGTTCTCGTCCAAAGCTGAGCAATTTCGGGCGCGGTCAGGATTTGGTTGGGTAGCCACCTGGGAACACCGCATGACGTTGGCTTTTTGTTTTGCATGTTTTTTATTAAAATGATTCCCTGTAATACAAACGCTTCATTTCTATCCTGTGTTTAAGACACACACTGTTTTTTTTTTTCATTTACAGGAATTACGTGAGATTTCTAGACTGACGGTGGTCTTCGTTTTATTTTTTATTAAATGTAATTTTGTAAAAGCGTCAATATTTCAACCCTAGATAATTTTATGAGAAATATTTTATTTATCAATAAAACTGTAATAAAAAACGATTCAGCCATTTCAGAGATTAGATTAAACAAACACAATATACAGTGTAAACTTTTTATAATGAATTTCAAGGGACCGAGCATTTTTTTAGTTATATGGAGGGAAGACAACAAATAAAACACTTAACAATAAATGGTTTTGTGGTAAACCAATTAAATTGAACTAATTTCTACGTTATAGAAAGTTTTTCGTTATAACGAACGACGTTATAAACAGTTTATACCTACATAATGTATTCCACTTAGGCATGGGAATCTGAGATTAAATAATCGTTTTTTAGATATAGAAAAATCTATATTATTAATCGAATTGATCCAGTGAATCGATCTCTGACACTATAAAAGCGAGATTCAAGTTCTTTCTATTTAAATAAAAATAACACCATACAATTTATAATCAAAACAAAAAGGTCATTCAAAATTTATGAGAGCTATTTTTGAATAATCGATCCTCTAGACCTAGATTTTTAATGAATCGTATCCACACACAACGATTCGGATCGATTTGAAAATCGATTTTGTTTTGCGAAGAATGGCTATCCTTAACTCTACTACCAAACTGAAAGAAGCTGACGCAATATATTTGAAATGTGGGTGACGAGTTACATGAACGGTATTGTGACAAATAATTAGCGATTAAAAATACAGTTCCGATAAAAAATCAAATATATTGATATACTGAGATATTTTCATACATTTTTAGCGATAAATGCTATCTATAATCGGCATAATCTAAATACTAGAAACTGTAATAAACTGGTGGTCCCATGTTTCAGACTTAGCAAAACCAGTAATAGTTTTTTAGGTAATAGTGTTAGGTTCTACAATAAAGTCCCAAAGCATGTTACCGATTTGCCGGACTGTAAATTTAAGCGCCATGTCAAACGGGTTTTAGTTTCAAAAGGATATTATAGAGTGGATCAGTATGTGAATGATAGTGATGTCTGGAATTGACTCCTCTCTGTGCATTCACTAAAAGCATTGTTGTATAATGTATTAGAAATATATGTTAAAAAAAAATGTACCCGATCGAGTTTCTTGCCGGTTCTTCTCGATGACTGGGTTGTTTTCCGAACCGGTAGTAGTCTTTGACGTTCATAAGTGCCTTATTAGGGCCTAAACTGAATAAAGTATTTTTGATTTGATTTGATATAGATCTATACAAATAAATACAATTGAAATATCTGTTTTGTTTTGTTAAAATAACAACCTTTTACTAAATGGATATGCAAGTGTATACTGTATTTATGATTTTAAAGATTTTATAAATGTATGTTTGTTTGTTTCGCCTAATCTCCGAAACGGTTGGATGATTTTGATGGGACTTTTACTAGGAGATAGCTGTTATAAGTAGTAATTAAACGTACTTATACTTTAAAAAGAATTTTAGAGTTCCGCGGAAATATAATAAAATAAGAAACGGTGCCCTTTATTGCGCGCCACACGAGTACTTTTACACTGAAGAAAGAAGTTAATTTTTCTAAATATCACGCGGACGAAGTCACGAGCAACAGTTAGTTTTGTAATAAAAAGGTACACAAAATCTCTCTAAGTCAAACTTCGTTAAAACGAAAGTTTGTATAACTCGAAACAAACCCTAGTCCCATTCTTTACAGATCCCAATGGAGTCTGACTTACCACGAAAATTCCATGGAAAGCTCTAACAAGAGGGCCACCATCTTGTTAGTTCACTGAAATAATCGCAAGAAACTACCATTACCTACTCGAAAATACAATGGCTGTAATAATCTACTAGAAGATTGGTTTTCAAATTTTACCTATTATACAAAATTAGATAAGAAAAAGGTTTAATTTTGACATAAAACTTTTTTAAATTCAAAGCCATATACGTATACCGTTTGTATGTCGTAAATTTTCGCACCTCCCTTGAAGTTCGATTTACAGAGATTCTGCTGTAATAACATTTACAAAGGAGAAGTATTTTGGTGACAGAGTCAATAATTTCATAACACAAAGAACCTTTTTTATCGCGTATAATACAATTGACAAATATTTCGGTGGGCAATGTCTCGCCGTGGGACCGCTAAATGAATTATTACGCGTGACTCCTTGAAGGTTTTTTTTTTTTTTCGAACTGACTATTCTATTGACCTGGCAAGGTCTTTACAGCTTCACCGGACTACTAAGGCCGAGCGCTTAGGGCACTCAGCCGATTTTGGTTTTGGGTAACATACACAAGGGTGCACGCACACCTCGGCTTGGGCTGTTTCCTGGAAAAAGACACGTCTGTCCTAGCTAACTATTCTAAGCTATTCATACATATATACATTTGTGAACCATACAATCGAAATTGCATGATTCACAAATGAATACGTGTATATCGGATTGAAACGAACTTAAACTATTCGATTCAGTTCGATGGGGGAAAAAAAAAACAAAACCCTCCCACCATGTGTATATATGTGCACGTGTGTGAGAGAGATGATCTCATATGTCTGTTCAAGTGATGTAGGTGAGTCACTGTATCGCGAAAATAATATCAAGAGGGCTCCGCGCGGGGACGACCTAGGCTCGAGATATTATTGAGAACCGCGAAGTGTGCGGGAGCTAATAGGGATCGATTACAAAAGCGTGGGCGCAACACGCATTTTATAAGATTGAATTTAAATTTACTAACGGTGACGGCACCGAAGTCTAAAAATAGACATAACAAAAATTATTATTATTGTTTGACGGTTATTTTTAGGGGAAGATAGACGTAAATACGCGATTTACTCTATCTTATTTGAGTTATTTATTTTTTAACAGCTGCGCGCGCGAGCCGTTGTAGTGTAGCCGCGATGGCTGGAAATCTATGGATTGCCGTGACGGCACCTAGTAGCGGATTACGAGAGCACTCTTCGTACGCCGAGATCTCCGAGATCTCGTGGAAAATGAGTAGTTGACCTGCGTAGTCAATACTCGATAGGGAAAAGGAGTATGCGGGGTCATCCTGTGAAGGATTAGCCGCCGGAGGTTTGGGAGTGTGCTGGGACGCGGGTTTAGGAGCCCACGGGGCCTGAGGGGCCCGGTAGGGGCGGGGGGGCGCACTAGTCGCGGGTACGGACGCTGCCGGTGCACGAGACGTGCCCGGCAGGTTCGGGAAGGCCTCTCGAGACATGAGAGGCGGAGGTCGAGGACGGGCGGGGGCAGCGGCCGTCTTAGACGGCGACGCCTGCCTGGGGTATCGAGGGCGCTTTGTGCGCGGGGCGCGGGGACATCCGCGATAATTCGCGGTATGGCCCACGCCGCGGCACAGAACACAGCTCGGAGGGTCGGAGGCGTCTTTCGTGCGAGAACACTCCCTAGTGGAGTGGTCGCCGAGGCACTTAACGCACCTGGGTTTCAGGCGACAGTTTCGTGCGGAGTGTCCGTACACCTGGCAGTTGTGACACTGCGAGGGCACAGACGTTTTGCGCGGCGGCTCGACTATGACGCCGGAGAGGCCGCAAAGGGATGTAAGATTAAAAATCGCTTTCCCCTGAGGGGTGCGATCGAGGACAACGAGAACCATATCATATGGAGCCCTGGTGCGCGGAGAGCGCATACGATGAACCTCGCGAACAGGAATCTTCTGTTCCTTGAGGTCGTCTGAAATGTCGTCAGTCGGGAGTTCTGAGGGGACTCTACGGATCACAACCCGTAGTTTACGCTCCTCTTCGAGAGAGTGCGTGAAATAGCCCCACTGGTTGTCCCGAAGGAAACGAGTGAGGTTGCGATGGGCGGTGGACGTGGCTACCTTCACCTGAATACCTACAGCGGTATTCACGGCGGAGGTGTAAGGGATACCTGCCGTTTCCAGCAGGCTAGAAATCTCAACCCAAGACGCTTTGTCTTGGATCGTAACGGGGGGCGGTGGGCGGGGCTTCTTGCCCGAAACTGCGGAACCCGCAGCCACGGGCGAGTCGGGTCTAGAGGGCGCTGGTGTCGCCTTTGGCACTTTCGCGCCATCGACGTTTGCGATCTTTTTAGAGGGCAATTTGTCCTCCGGATCGGAAGAGGAGTTCGAGCGCTTCTTGCGCGGTTTGCGGTGCGTGACGGTGGTGAAGCCATCGTCCGCAGCAGGGGCTTGCTCAGCCTGAGGGGCTTGCTCGGCAGGGGGATCCTGCTGAGCAGGAGGGTCTTGCTCCATGTCGGAGCCGGAGTCGGAGTCGGAGTCATCGCTATCGCGATCGGCTGGGATTGGGAAGTTGTTGGAAGCCTCGATCTTGGCATAGATCGAGGGAGCGGGCTTCGAGGAATGAGGGAGCTCGGTGCGACGCTTTGCAGCGTACGCATCGTAATCGTCTACGAGACGAGGACAGATAGCGGCTATGAAGCCGCGGAGGCTAATGAGCTCAGTCTCTAAGAGACTGATCTCTTGTTCAGCGGCCATACCGGGGCCTGAGGAGGGGAGTGGGGCGGGGGAAGACATGTGAAACCTCCCTGCCAGAGGGGCAGGGGGGCGCGCCTTAATGAATTTAACGGACTATCCCGAGTCCGGATCAAAGGGAGCTGTTTAAAACTAAACAAAATAGGAAAACAACGCAAATAAGTACCTGAGCGAGACAGGGGAAAAATAACATAAGACTACTTAAATAAACAAACAATAAAAAGAAAATAAATTTAAAAATAAATCACTGAAGAATTAGAGAAATACGTAAATAAATAGATAAACAAAAGAGTAAATAAATAAATATACCAAGAAATAGATAAAGCAATAAATAAATACAAGGAAGTCTCACTCAGTTCCAAGAAAAAGAACGCAGGTGCAGCGCACCTGTGAAGCGCAGGTGTGCCGGATCGAAACAAACAATAACCGACGTCACTAAATCACGAGTATTAAAATCGAACTTAGCGCGCGCAGCAAAGCGGACAACCGCTCAAGTCGACGGTTCGATCGGAACTCCCCCTCGAAGGACTTTTGCCTTTCCGTTCGCAGATGTAACAATGTAAAAAACTAAAAGTGGTTACAAATGCACTTTCGTTACTTTGGATATATAGAATGCTAAATGTTATGCTCATATAAATGTTAGTTCCTTCAAATTCAATAACTTTATGGTAATTGGAGATAATGCTATTTTATTTAGATAAGGATAAAATGTCTAAGTAGTATGTAGTACTAAAAAAAATTGTTCGAGATCTGTCGAGTTTTTTATTCCGTGATGCGCGCACAATAGCATACCTCTGTCATTTAATTTATATAGATTGTCCCACTTTCAATATTAATAATTTCATTTTGTCTTTGTCAAATTTTATATTTACTGCTCTAGCTCCATTCGAAAAGCGTAATGATATGTAACTGGATAATACTGTAAAAAGTCATCTATGTGCCAGTTATAAAATCGTCAAAATTAGCTTTTACGGAAATTAACCTGAAGAAATAATAGACTGTTTTGCTTATGAGTAAAGATTTTTGTAAACACGTGCTTTATTATATAATCCCCAATATTATATTAATATTTGATAATTTAATGAACGTTTTACATCAAAGTTAGAAAAGGATGAAATAAAATTTATTGAATAACCGCCAATATCGGTTACTAGATGTTAAAAAATAAATACCTACGGCCTTTTGTTTATTTATTTTTTGTGTAAACTGACATTTACCTTGGCGGGAACCGGCCGGCATATCGGCGCCGCTAGATCGCAAAATACTCCATGTTTTTAACGCGGTTCTATCCCTCACTCACTCGTTCATTCCATTCAGTACGGCAATTGTAACCGCCAAGTACGCACGAACGCGTCCCGTTCGAAAGTTACGCGATATAACGTTTCTTACGTATTGTTATTATTATAAACAATACAATTGTTAGTTAAACACAGGTCTGTTTGTACAGTTTAATCTGAAAAATGATAAAAACAGTTTTTTAAAGTGACAATATTACGCTACAGCAGACGAATAAAGTGTTGTTTTTGTGAAAACAATAACAGTTGTTTTGGTGCTAGTTATGTTTCAAGTTAGCTGAACGAAACGCACAAGGTGTGCAAAAGCTGATGCTGTATATCGCTGTTTTATTCGAAATTGGAGCGTGATGGATTTTTTTAAATCGACGAGTATACAAGGAACGTTAACAACGCCTTCCTGGATACGTATTTGAAAATACAATCGAAAATTCGTCGATAATAAAAGCGTAGGATTAATGTGTACCCACGCGGCTTCTATATTTAAAGTTATACAGACAAACTGTCCTACATTTTTTTGTAGTTATATATGTACTTGACATTGTATATACGCGAAGCCGTATAAATAAACAAAGAGGTTGTCTCTGAGAATAACTCCGATTGTAGTGTATCCGTCTATTTCTAGTTAAAAATGATGTGGCCTTCTTCGCAAGCGAGCAAAATACTCAGCGCATTACTATTGTTTATAGTAATTTATTGTTTATGTATGGATACGTTTTTGTTTTTAAGAATACAACATTATAATATCGGTATATATGATAATGTAAAAGAATTGCTTCTGAATGATTCGTCGACGCTTAGTATGTATTTGATAGCCAATTACGAAGATGTTACTTGGGTGCCTTGCTCTATAAACCCACTCTGCCATCCAACAGTGAAAGCTCTAATGGTAGATCATATAAATCATTATATATACGGTCCCTTATGCGCAATTCTCGATGTAGGTTTAGGTATATCGGATAGAATGGTGTTTTTGACACCGAATATGATCTCTTTCTTTCACGTCTTCATCGCGTTCGTTGGTGCCAAACTGCTGACCTGTCAGACTTTGGCTGCGAGGCGTTTGGGTATAGTTCTCTTTCAAATCAGAATGTTTTTAGACGATTTAGACGGTCACGTGGCTAGAGAGAGGAAACATGTTAAGGGCGAGAGATCGGAAGTCGGAACTCTTGGATACTGGGTGGACGGTATCTGTGATCTGATCGGTGTGGTCGCAATGATGATCGGGATATTGATGTATTTGAAGCAGAATCCACCTAGGCGTGGTTATAAGGGCACTCCTGTGAGTACCCTTCCTTACCATCAGTTAAAAGAGATTAATTCTACCGAGGACATAGACAAGGATAATACTCTTGAGATAGGGATATCGTATAAGACGAAAGTAACTTATCAGAGGATCGTTCAAGTAATAAGCTTGTTCTCTGGTCAGATGGTTTTATCATCGTTGGCGTGGAATCGTTATATAGATATATATCAGGAGATGTTGGAGAATCGTTCGGATTACGATATAGGAAGGCGGGAGACTGTGTTTAGATCTAGGGTTTTCTTTTCCGCGACGGGTGTTTGGAGGATTGTAAATCCGCATAGCTATTTGCATGCGCTCTCGTTGGCAGTGTTTTGTGATAAAACGTGGTGTTTCCTTACCGCGGTTCATTACGTCGGTTATTTGTCTCTGGTCGTAGCCACCGGTGTATCCGAATATATGGTGGATAATTTACAAGCGTATATCCTGAACGGTGTCGATGGACGATGATCGGATATTCTTTGTTTTGTGATATTTTTAGAGTTAATTCTAAGTGGGTTTCGATTCGTTAAGCAAGCGGCTGTACGCGAGCAGGGCCATAGATTATTTTGTATAGAAAAAAAGTTATTGTCTTTAATTGAATTTATTTATTAATGGTTAGTCATTTAATGATGAAATGCCTTGGTAAATGTAAAAAAAAACTTAACCAAGTTATATGTAATAGAATGATGAAGCGAGGGTTATTGTTAGAGTCAATTCGAGATTATCATCTCTATTTATTTGAGATAATTATTTGTATGGCGAGAAATTAATTACGTTATTTTTATCCTATACTAGCGACACCAGCGGACGTTATCCCGCTCTGAAAATAAAAAAAATCTTGACAAATTATAAACTAAAATCTTCCTCATGAATCATTTTCTCTACTGGCGAAAATACGTTTAGTAGTTTGAGTTTATCGTGAACAATCAGACAGGCGTGGCAGATGATTTTGTTTTATAATATATAAGGATTACTTTGGTTATTATTAACGTGATATTTAATTTTTTTCTTCTTTTCATTAGATAATGTCTTTTTCTTTAACAGAATACTAACATTTTAGTTTTGGGACCCGCGTTATTTGATAAGTTGTCATCGTTTTATCTGTTATTTCAGTTGAATGCTTTGTATTTATCTCATTTAAAATTAAAAGGTCATCCATGAATTACGCAACACGAATTTCGTGATTTTTTGTGACACTATTGTGTGATAAACACTTCTATAGTGTGACATCACATATATTAGGGATATATATATTTTTAATAATTGTGTAAAAAATATTTTTTTTTTTTTTTTTTTATGTCATAGGTGGCAAACGAACAGGTGGGTCACCTGCGTTTAAGTGAACACCACCGTCCATGGACACTAACAACACCAGAGGAGTCGCAAGTGCCTTGCCATCTTTTGGAGGGAAGGGTTAGGGGAGGGAAAGGGAGAGGAGAGAGGAGAGGGGAGGGGAGGTGGGTCTCCGGCGCTCTCACTGACCGAACGAAACGCAACAATGCAAGCACTGTTACTTCACGTCGGTTTTCTATGAGAGGGTGGTACTACCCCGGACGAGCCGACCCATTCATACTGAAACCAATAATAGTTTCAGCGTGGCTCTACCACCATTAAATTTATATATTTCTAGAAAAAATCAACAATTATTTGAAACATTTAAAATGTATACGTCACGAATATCGACTACCATTCCCGTCAATCTTTTAAGCCGTTCGGAATATAGACTTAAATTTAAGTTTAATTTTTCGAATATCTCATCAAAAACTTTTAAAATCCGTACACATGAAAGTTTGATGATGAATATCTTTTGTACGGTTAATTTCATCACCAAAACCATTTTTATAGAGCAGTTAATTTCCAACAAAAATTTGTATTGCGCATTTTGTAAAAGTCATTTATTGTCAAGTTATAAAATTCATAAACAAAAATGAAATTTGTCTTAAAATAATCAAAATTAAATCCTTAATATCTTTCAAATGGTGAGGATTACGGAAAAAATATAAGATACCTTTTTTGTAGAGCATTAAATTTCCTAAAAGATTCTCTCGGAACATTTTTCTGCTCAATCGATAAATGATGAGGTATGAATTTTTTTCTATTGGAGTGAGAAAAAAATACAAAACTGCGATGCGGAGGATCTTCCTATTAAAATTAAGAGCTCATGCTTGGTGAGAATTTTTTTAAGGTGTCTAGCAACGCATTTTTCCGTGTCACTTGTAAAAAAAAAAAACGATTTTGACCCACCCTAATATGTATGCTGTGTCCACATCTAGAAGAGTACAATCACTGCGTGATTTTTCAATATTGTTTATTTTAAAGTATATAACTAGACTGGTCACTTTTGTGGGTAAATAAATAAAATGAACCTATTTATACCTAAAATTGTGTTCTATATATTAATACATCATATATTTCAAAAGGATTTGCGAGAAGTACAGTCCTTCCCGTTGTCACGTTTTGTCAAATCCATCCGTGTCCGTAACGTGTAACATAATTTATAGATGACCCGCGACAATTTATTTAAAGCACAGTTTAAAAAAAACTTTTTCAGGCGCGTTGAACGGTATTTTTGTCAGAAGATAAATTTATAATGTCGCGTCATGACATACTAGTAAGCGTGACCGTCTGTTTTGCGTTTGAATAGTATAACGCGTCGTAGTATATATAGGTGCCAATGTACATGTAATATAGATATTTTGCAGCTCATCATACGTTTAATTTAATAGACCTTATAAAAATGTATATAATTATTGCTCCTAGTGCGATATGAAAACCACGCCAATGTTAATAATTTCAATAAACAAATTTAGAAATTTAAATAGCGTTATTCACACTATAATTAATTTAAAAATTCAAAAGACAACACAGTTATTTCATTGTTTTGAGTTTTCATACACTGGGTTATTGTTATTCCTGCCCTTATTTGATTCTCTTTCATTTAAATATCTACTTCTCTACCTGACAACAATGGCGGCGCTTTGATGATATCATAATATGATAAGAAATCGTGTACCTGAGTAGGGATGTAACGATTAGTGAGTCATTTTTACAATCGACAGTAATTTTCGGTTTATACACACTGTAATTCGGTATCGATTGTAGGTAATCTGAAACGAAAGTATTTTCCTCATACGATTAGCGTCTAATGAAAAATACGTAGCTACCTAAAATAAGGTTACATATAAAATCGACATTTCTTATTATATTTTAGTAACTTTTGCCCGCGACTTCGTCCGTATAGAAGTTACTTCGGGCTTACGCTAATTTGAACTCGCGACTTCGTTTACGTAGGTGAAAATATTTTTAAATAATATTTACGTTAACCTCTAGTTATAATCATTATTCAATGGGGCTCTACTCCTATTGGTTTTACCGTGATGATATATAGCCTATAGCCTTCCTCAGCGAATAGCTATCGAAAACTTAAAGTTTTTTTTTAAGTCGAACCAGTAGTTCTTGAGATTAGCGCGTTCACGCAAACAAATTCTTCAGCTTTATAATATTAGTATAGAAGTAAAGATATACCTGGATGTTGTTTAGATAATCGATAAACTGACTCGGGCCCGCGGTTTCGCCTGGCTTACTAATAGTTTTATGAAGTGAAAACTTCTTTAGGCACGTTGAGGGATATTTTTTTTGGCAGGAGATAAATTTATAATTTCGCTTCATCGACATGCTAGTATACTTGACCGACCGTATTGCGCTTGCGCAGCTTTCGTAAAACTAGCGACGCGTAGTATAGGAGCCCGCCATTAATGCCAAAGTACTGCGTTCATGATAAAACTTTAAAGAAAATCATAAAGCATATCCTCGAGTACCATTCAGTCTTTGTTTCATTCAAATCTGTTCACTCTATCAAAAGTTATTGTAATTCTAATGACGACACGACTTAAGTACGAGAGGTACGTAGATAAGTAAATGGACTTAAATACATTCAGACAATTTTATTAGTCACTGTTTTTTTACATTACGTACCACGCGATCCGATTCGCAGGCACAGCGAGTAAACCGAGCCGAACCTGAGGAGATGGGTCGGGGGACCCATCTCCTCATTGCACAGGTGAGGCCGACGAGGGGAGACGACTGGTTGTGTACCCAGTAGTCTCTCTATAGTAGGACGAAGCCTGGCGTTCAATTGCCAGGCTGCCGCAGGGGCGGTTTCTCAGGTAGACAGCAGGTTCGATCCCTGGCCGCCCCTACCATGCGGCGGACGGTACACCGTGGGGTTTTAGTCCGTGCGAGTCGGACATAACCCACTCTCTCCCCCGAGAGGGTGGCGTATCCATAAAGGATTTCCACACGTAAATAAAAAAAAAAGGCACAGCGAGTAAATATTATTTAGTTTGTAAGTGATCATGTCTGTGTGTGGTAATAAATATAAAATAACAAAATGAAAGCCTTCGTTATTAGAAGTCCATAATGGCGCCAGGGCCAAGCGTCCCGATTATCATATCGCAGAATATCTCGTATAATACTAAATGTTTAGGTCTTGTTTGAAACCTGTTTACATGTTACTCTGTAGCTTGAATCGATCAAGGTGATTCTTTTTATTGTGGTATTGACTTACATACGTTATATCTTTAAGTTATCGATAACTTTTTAATTGGTTGTATTGGAAAATTATGAGGAGAAGTATCCACCATTCCTCACCCGCACACGGAGATCCTCTTCGGAGTTCCCCGGCTGAGTTTGTGGCTTACGTCGCTGATCTTGTCAATAAGGATACTAGTTTACACCGGCACTTGGCTCTATAACCGTTATGTAGGGATTTTTACCGATTTTATATAATTGTTTTTAACGCAGTTACGCACATTGGTAGGTAGTGTCGTTTTATGACGACGTTGGAGTTCTCGTTACCGTGTTCGTCCTAACGGTGACAGTTCTGGTAGAGTTTTGCTTACTGTCGCCGGAGAAGCCGGAGATTTCAGTGGCGGATAATCAACCATCTCCAAGGTGTGTTCTAGCAGCTTCCCTTGAGAACCAGTTCCCTTTCTAGCTTTTGATTGTTATCTGTCGGTCTGTGTGTTCGCGATAAATTCAAAAACTACAGAATAGGTTTTCATGCGCTTTTCACCAGTAGATAGTGATTCATGATGAACTGTCAGGTTTTTTTTATTATCAGGGTGGGACAACGTCTGCCGAGCCCGCATATCCGAATTACGCTGAGAAATAATATAGGTAATTCAAACAACAACTACGTGGCATTCAAATATCAAATGCAGAAAAAGTTACAATGGAAATATGTTTCGGTGTAGAGAGAGAGACACAAAATACTAATCCCGTGTTTTCGTAAACGAGAGAGACGATATGCTGTCGCGGAGTAATGATGGAGACAGACCGAGTAATTGAACTACAATTGTCGTTGGCATGCGGAATGTCCGTCGTTCTTAGAAGACACACCATTATTTATTTTCGAACTGACACCGCTATTGACCCAGCAAGGCCTTTACAGCTTCATCGGACTACTAAAGCGAGCGCTTAAGGCACTCAGCTGATTTTATTTCACAACTAGCACAAGGGTGCACGGCACACCTCGGCTTGGGCTGTTGTCTAACACCGCGAAACTGGCTAAGCTAAACTATTTATAGATTTATAAGGTAGTTTGAATAGAAATCGTGATCGCGTATAACAGCCAGTAAGAGCGGGTTGGTAAATTCTGAATCAATTTACCACCAATATAATTAGATCGATCTGTTTATTTTTATTTTTTAAATAAACCTTAAAGAGTTTCTATTCGACTACTGGACGTGTTTCGAAGTTTTATTTGTGATAACAAAACCGCTGGTTAGCTGGAAAAACACGCCGTGTGGCATTAAGCTCGCCAGTGTACAAACTAAAAAGTGCAGTAAAGTATTCATTCATTAGTTTAACTCACGCTATGACACCTACTTGCAGAGCTATTACTATAAAAATTCGTCAGAATGTAGGTGAAGCAAGAACGAAGGAATTGAAGTGCCGCGATGTATCAGAGCCTAAATAGATTGGGCGCTATATAAGAACTGAACATTACCAGGTAAGACTGACCCGGGAATGCCTATGCTAACCATACCACATAGCTCAATCACTCAGGCAACCGACCCAACAGTTTTTAAGTAACTGCGCTGAAAGTAATAAAATAGTTTAAAAATTAAACGCTATTCAATCCGTAGTTAACAGTTAGTATTTTTTTAATATTACACTCTAGGTTGTGATGACGTCACGCGTGGTGCGATTAGCTAGACGCCAGACGCCGTCGGATGTTTTGGTTTCGAATTGTATACGCAGTGGTATTGTGTAACAAGCAACATCGCTTCAAATTAGCCATACAGTGTTGCATACTCGGTAACACTGATAATCATTTTTAAAGCAATAGTATCAGGTTTTAGAATAAAATCAAAATACTCTTTATTCAATTTAGGCCCTGAGAAGGCACTTATGAACGTCAAAGCTACCACCGGTTCGGAAAACAACCCAGTCATCGAGAAGAACCGGCAAGAAACTCGATCTGGTTTATCTTTTCATAATAATTAAAAAAATTTTTTTATTATTACAACATAATAGACACATAAAGCTACATTCGTTTTTAGTGGTTGCACAGAGAGAGGCGTCACTTCCAGACGTCGCTATCGTTCACATACTGATCCACCCTTTAATAACCTTTATGTATTAAGACCCGCTTGACATAACATTTGAACCTACTAACTTACCTACTAACCTACTTAATACCATCCCAAAGCACATTACCAACTTAACGGACTATGTTCAAGAATCAAGTCAAGTGAGCTTTAATGCCAAAAATCCTGTTATAGCCGATACGCTGTCTGGAAATGACACAATTTACAGATTTCGTTTCTTGCCGGCTCTTTTCGATGACTGGGTTGTTTGTCCAAAGCGGTGGTAGTTTTGACGTTAATAAGTGCCTTTTCAAAAAAGCTATATTAAAGTAATTAATTTTGATATTGAATGATGCTAGTGTAGTGGCACGAACGTGGTAACAGGATGATGTTAGGATACTCTTGGGGTCTTGTATCGTAGGAATAGTGTGGTGACGTACCTGCTTTCTAGTCGAGGTGTCGAGCCGCAATATTCTTGATACTGAATATCCAAGGCGCTGGTTGTTTGTTCCGTGCACAGCACGATTGCACGATAGGGTTTATCGCGAATATTATAGTTTTGGGGCTCGTAAAACCGCCAGCAATGAGCGTGCAGCAAGGTCCGCCAACCACATTCCTTATACGAACTATGCACAGATTATACTCCGGTGTTTACCACAGTGCAATATATACCGGAGGCAAATTTAAAATAAAAACAATAATAAAATATATAAGAAAGAAAAGAACTATTACTGTTACGGCGGGTACGTAACAGGTCTATACCTGTTATCGACCATCAAGATATAATTATAGAACCTCTCGTTATGTTAAAGATATATTCCTTTAGATTCAGTCATTTTTTCTTATTACTGATTGTCGTCGAATGTACTCCTTTGAATGCCTCAACGTTTCACAATTATCAATACTATTTTGTTAGAAACTCATGTACATTGTTATTTCGGCTACACCATGTTTGTTAAACGAATATGTTTTTAGCTGGAAGACTTTTAAAAAATTCAACGGGCTTTGTGGTGAGAGTGGCAAAATGGCAACTAGTGTAAGGTTGCTAAAGTGGCCAAACTTCAGATGCTGCTGAGACCGTACTTGCAATTCTGCGAATTAAATTTAACACACCTTAAAATTAAACCAAAGTACTGTACAAATATGGGCTTGCAAGTGACAGTGTGGCTGAGGTTAACCTGACTCGGTACAACCAATCAGAAACGATTACGATGAAACTAGTCAAAAATTTCGTTTCAGTATTCAGTTAGTGGTGGTTGTGGGTATTAATAGTCATGGTGGTCGAGTGGTTTGACCAGTGGATTCTCGATCAGATGTTCGCAGATTCGAATCCCAGCGTGTACCAACGAATTTTTCGGATTTAGCATACATTTAATAATTTAAATTGGTAACACTATCGGCTGACGGTGAAGGAAGACATCGCGAGGAGACCTGAACCTGAGAAATGCTTGTAGTACCACCGCATGTGGAAAAATTATAGAACTGTGGATTTCTTACAGTTTGAATTCACCAATACCTCGTGGGCTGGCGTGGTGATTATGCCCATACGTTCCTTTGTGAAGAGGCCTATGGTCCTGCAGTGGGCCTATTATAGGCTGATAATGACGATAATTGATGATGCTATTAAGCAGATACCAAAGATTACGTCTTAGAAAAGTTTTCACAAACTGTCCCCTATTATAATAGTAGTATAAGGATTTATGAAATGGGTACCGTGGAAGAGTTATCGAATTTTCTTAAATCACCCTTATAAATCTTAAACAATGTCGTTATTACGATGTATTATTTTTAAACATCATTTCAAGCGGTATTGTCTTTCATTTGTTATCATTTTATAAAAGTCTGCGTACAATAAACCAGACTTGTTGAGTTTAAGAACTGCCCGTGTGTATAATAAATTTACATAGAATATTAGTACGTTTAAAGAGAGCAATATTAAACATTCATTGTTCGCGTTCATACTGATTATCAAACGCAAGAGTCAAACATATGGTATTTAATTGATTAATATTTGATCAATCAACAACCATAATGATATTATGTTATATATTATATGTATTTTAGTAAATTGAAAATGAATGCATAATGACGTATCGTAGCTGACGTAAGTAATTGAACAAAATTAAAAAAAAAACCGACGAGGCACTCAAGGATTGCCGACAGAAGTGAAAACTAAAAAAACAATGGAATAACTGTGTTGTCTTTTGAATTTTTAAATCAATTACAGTCTAAATTATTTAATTTTCATAATTTGTAAATTGAAGTTATTTGCATTACTTTGGTTTTCACATCTATTGGCACATCTAGCAATAATTATATTCAGTTTATAAATTATTAAAACATGGTTGGCGGCACAAGTTCAATACAAAATACATAGGCCGCGTCGTTCGTCTGACGCAAGCGCAATACATCACGAGCATGTCGAGGTCATCGGTAACGCGAACACAGAAGTTTTTCCCCCACTAAAATCGCTCAACATGGCTAAAGAAGTTTTCGCTTCAAACAACAGGAGGGCAATAACGTTTGCACTTAAAGAATAAATGAATTACGGTTTAATTTCCTACATAAGTGAATTATTAAACCAATAAATTGATAACACATCTGGGAAATTATTGCGCGTTCAGTGTAATAAAACACGTGTGTGTTGAATGATAACGATCCATAATAACAGTCGCCAATATATATTAAATATAGAATTTCGAGTGTCCATAAAAGACGCGCGTTTTACCAGACAACTGTCCAAACAAAATTTCAGTTTGCCTTGCACCTCAGTCGCAGACTGGCAGTCACCAAAATCTTATTGCATCGTAACAACCGCGCTCTTGTAATTAAATCTCAAAATTCTTTCTTTATACGTATGGGATAAAGTCGAGAATTGTGCATAATTATTTATTCCTCGTTACAATTTTTTATATGCATTATACGGTATAAGGTCTGAAATTATATGGAATTGTTGTTTCGAAAGAAATAATTTTTTCCATTTTCTTCAAGCCCCAATACCTTAATTATATGAAATAAATCGAAATTAAACATATTTCCCTTCGTGATTCCACAAAAAATCAAGTTTATATAATTTTACACATCATAATAGCAGTTCTAATTCCTCAGTTTCTGCTGTAGTTGGGATGTTAGAATCAAGCCTCATAGTTCTAAATTATTGTTATTCCACGAAGATAGCTTTCAGTTTTAATTATGTGTGTTATAGAGCAAGGCCATAGTGTAAGAATTAAGTTATGTAAAAGCTAGAACGAGTGTTAATATTCTACAGATTATATAGGATACTACAGCAATAAGTTTTCATGGTAGAGTGACATGCTAATTTGTAATTAAAAAAAAAAAGCTTATGTTCCAAAAAGGTTTGAATAGAAAAAAATAATTTAAACAGATATTGTCAAAAATGATTATTGACACTAGAATGAAATAATATATAGAATACTGTATACTCTGTGAAACATAGCACGTCATTGTGATTTCGTTTTTTTTATTGTAAGTGTTTTACTATTCGATAATTAATGTAAGTAAAATTATCTATAAATATTAAATTGTTAATTTAGTATGTTTTTCGTTTGTAAGTTGAAAATTTGTGATGTTTGTTTATTCGTTGGTTTTTACGCTAGTTTATTGACTGAGTTATCTATTAGAAGTCGTTGAAAATGTCTTAATTGAAGGTAAAGTTAAAAGATAATTTCAATAATGTAATCGAATGTTCGCGAAAATTATGCATACACAGAAGATGCATTGCTTAAAAAACAAGTTTTTTTTAATAATGTAGGGGGCAAACAAACAGGCGTGTCACCTGATGGTAAGTGATCACCGTCGTCCATAGACACTAGCAACACCGGGAGAGTCGCCAGTGCGTTGCCATCCTGTTTTTGTGGGGAATGGGGAGTGCGAAGAGCAGAGGGGAGGGAAGCATTGTTACTTCACGTTGGTTTTCTGTGAGAGGATGGTACTACCCCGAACGAGCCGACCCATTCATGCTGAAACCAGTAATAGTTTCAGCGTGGCTCTACCGCCTTTTAAATTCCCTGGTTATCTCATTGTTTCAACAGTTGGTTAATATTGTAAGTAAAACGTTTACGATTAACACCTCGGCTAATTTTTTAAGACCCAGAACCTCAAAATGGCGGATCATGGTCTTTATTTTTTGTTTAATTTCACGATATAGTCAATTAATTGCAAATTTCATGGTTTAGTAAAAAAAGTTCAAAAAAATAAAAAACTGATTTAAAAATACTTTTTACATAATCTTTTTTTTTATTTTTTTATGTCATAACTGGCAAACGAACTTGTGGGTCACCTGAAGTTAAGTGATCACCACCGTCCATAGACACTAACAACACCGGGGGAGTCGAAAGTGCGTTGCCAGCCTGTGTTTAGGGGAAAGGGAGTGAGGGGAGAGGAGAGGGGCAGGGAGGGGGGGCAGGGAGATGGGTCTCCGGCGCTCTCACTAACCGAACGAAACGCAACAATGCAAGCACTGTTACTTCACGTCGGTTTTCTGCGAGAGGGTGGTACTACCCGCGGGCGAGCCGACCCATTAATGCTGAAGCCAGTAATAGTTTCAGCGTGGCTCTACCACCATTCATGAATAATAATTTTATAATTTGATTATAAAATTTGTTATCATTAGTCTCTCTTTCACATCTATAGGTTCTCCGAATAATAATCATATACATTTTTATACAGTTTATTAATTCATCAAACATATGGTGGGCTACACAAGCTCAATACTTTTGAAATTATTAACATTAGACTAGTTTTCACGTCTATCGGCAGTCCGAACAAAAATTATATAAAAAAAAATTACAGTCTATAATTAATAGTTGAACACAATCTCTTATACTACGCGTCGCTAGTGTGACGCAAGCGCAATACGGTCGGTCATTCTTACGTAGCATGTCATGACGCGAAATTATACATTTATCTCCTACCATAAAAATACCGCAAAACATGCCTAAAGATGTATTAAATTCAAAAAATTTAAACAATTTAAACATCTGTGCAAAATCTTATAGAGTTCGGTTAAGTAGTTTCCGAGTTAATTGGAGACGAACACCGTGACACGTAATTTATATAATATACTAAAGGCGGCGCGAACTTTTTTGTAATACTATAAGAAAGTACATTTTTACTATAAATTTTATTCCTTTATTTCAATCCATTCATGTAGCGCACGCCAAATTATATAATTTTTGCCGTCTTCAATTATATTGATTGTGATTAATTATTGAATGTATATATTTACCAAAAAGTAGTTTATAACTCTCAGGTATAATATACCTTTCTAAAAATAACAATATTTTCAAAATCGGCTCAGTAGTATCGGAGATTACTCCGAACATCCAAACGCACACGCGTTACGACAGACTATTATTTATACAAGTAGATAATGACTTTATTATTCCAAAAATATGGTGGTCCCTTATTAGAACTTTTCAGCGAGTTTCTGTGACACCAAAAAATTTATGTTTCATGTTATTTTTTCTAATCCACTTGGGCACAATTACAAGACTATTAGCAAGAAGCCACAGATATCGCCCTGTATAGGGTCGTATCCTATTCTATTGTATTTTATATAAATACAAACTGACCCGTGCAACTTCGTCTGTATCAAATCGGTTATCACTTGTTTCAATTTTAATAAACCTAAAACCCGATTGCAGCCACACCTAACGTTTCCAATTGTAAATCTAAACTATCAAGGGACTCACTCAAATATATACCCAGATGGTATGTGAGAAATCTTCCCGTTCGTAGCATCATCTACCGGGTTCAAATAAAATAAAAACTAACCTACATATATTGGCGGTATATAATAATACCACGGAGTATGAATTCTGAGATACCACAAAAACTCCCTGGGAAGTTCTAACAAGGGGGCCACCATCTTGTTAGAACGTAGAATTTATCATAAGGCACTTGTAATATAGTTACCTAGTCGACAATGGCAGTAATAAACTAGAAAAGGGGTTGACAAAAATTAAAATTTAAAAAGAAATCTGTAGAGATTTTGGTGTCGTTTTACATATTCTTAATATATTATTAAATCAAAAAGGTTATAGTAATTAAAAAAACATAAACTTAACGAGCACTATTAAATCTGTTAGTATTTAAATGAATTTATCACTTAACTGTGATATGTAAGTGGACGTGGACACTAGGCTAGCTTTGTTCATCGGCTTCGTTCATTTTATACAGACTCCAAATACTGCACTCGCTTGTATGTTGAGTCTGAATATCGTGATATTTGAAGTGAAACTATTGAAATTCTGATCAGCCTTTTTGTGTCACGGAAAGTGGTGG
Organism: Antheraea pernyi; assembly: GCA_015888305.1. Classification (NCBI taxonomy): domain Eukaryota; kingdom Metazoa; phylum Arthropoda; class Insecta; order Lepidoptera; family Saturniidae; genus Antheraea; species Antheraea pernyi. Next base: position 975,911 of record MU158813.1, on the reverse strand, counting down.
AGATAAACACTGTGTCGGATAGAGTGTTGAAAACAGCGGCTCTCATCCGATCATAGAAGTTAAGCAAGGTTGAGCGCGGTCTGTACTTGAATGGGTGACCGCCTGGGAACACCGCGTGACGTTGGATTTTTTTCGCTGTAATACAAAAGTTTCACTTCTATCGTATGTCTATACGACACAACCTGCTTTTTTTCAGAACTGATTAGATAGATAGATAGAACGCAGTACTCTAACAGTCATGCGTGTCCAAACAAACAGACAGACAGATATTTCTAAAAATGATTGAAATTTATTTCATTAAGTTACTTTCATTCATAGACATCTCTAACAATTTTTTTCACAAAACTCTAATAAGTACAGACACGTAGGACTTACATTCTTCTTTTATGTATAGCTGATAGATTATAGACTGCATTGAGGAAAACAGAAACATGGACATAGATACTTGGAACTAACGTCGTCAAGTAGATATACGTTTCCAAGTAATGGGTTTACAGTGTATCAATGCGTCAGCGTCAGTTCATATAGAAAAAAAATTGTACAAGTATGTGTCAGTCAGTATACACGAGACACGGTCGTAAAAGTTCCACCGGCTTATGTCCATAAAACTACCGATAAGTTAGAAAATAATCGAGTAGCAAATGTATTATTTCGCAACGTTCTCTGAGCTCGCTGATAATTTTTAACTGCACTGTATTTTATTATTGAATTATAGCACTACCGTCCTATGAAGGTATTTTAAAGTCGTTCATATTGTTTGTATCCGTAATAACCGTCTAAACCTGAAGAGTTTGTTTGGTTGAACGCGCTTATCTCAGGAACTACATACAGGTCCTGTTTAATAAATTACGTCTAATTCAGTGTTAGGACCGCCAATAAGGAATGTTTTAAAATCTCTTTTTTTTTTAATGATAACCATTGTATTATTTATATTTCCGATTTTTTTTGTATAGTTTTAGTATAATTAGTAGTAGTAGTAGTATAAATTTACAGATAGGGGGGGTATTTCTAATATTATACCATAAACGTATTACTTATTGACAATATGGACATATTATATAATTATCTATCTTCAAATCATTTTTTCATTAATTCCTTATACAGTGTAAGTGAGCACTGAGGTAGTTATATGGTGGTATAAGATTCTAAATATGTTGCCGATGATAAGCCACATTTGACACACTGTTAGTATTTATGTATCTAATGCCTACGTTACATGTTACTTTTAGTGGCGTGCGTATCGTACTTTTTCAATGGTGGTAGAGCCACGCTGAAACTATTATTGGTTTCAGTATGAATGGGGTAGTACCACCCTCTCATAGAAAACCGACGTGAAGTAACAGTGCTTGCATTGTTGCGTTTCGTTCGGTCAGTGAGAGCGCCGGAGTCCCACCTCCCCTCCCCTCTCCTCTTTCCTCTCCCTTTCCCTCCTCTAACCCTTCCCTCCAAAAGATGGCAACGCACTTGCGACTCCTCTGGTGTTGTTAGTGTCCATGGACGGTGGTGTTCACTTAACAGCAACACTTAACCTGTTCGTTTGCCATCTACGACATAAAAAAAAACTTACAATTGTTTTTAAAGAGCCTTTCTATAATTGCCATGGTGTCACAATTTTATATTTGTTTAATACAATTTAAAAAAAATGCGTGCGGAGCCGCGGGTTCGGCTAGTATATATATATATATATATAATAAGAATGTAAAACTAACGTACATTTCTAGATTTTTGTAAAGAAAATCGTTGCGGATATTTAGGAATAAGTAATAAAATATATTTCAATCATGTTTAATAATGTCTGCCTCTCTGTTTATTTGTTTGAACACGCATCACTGCTAAAGTACTACTTTCATGATAACCTTTTCATGAAAATCATAAAGCATATCTTCGAGTGTAACTTAGTATTTGTTTCATTAAAATCGGTCCACTCTATCGAAAGTTATTGTAATTTTAATGGCGACGCGACTTAAGTACGAGAGAGAAGTAGATAAGTGAATGGACTTAATACATTCGGAGGATTTTATTGGTCACTGTTTTTTTTAAACATTAGGTTCCGCGCGGACGGAGTCGCGGGCAGAGCTAGTAGGTAATAAGTTTCTAGAAAAGTATATCTTATGAGGTCAGCTAAATTCTTACCTCTCAATTCAGTTGTTGAGTTTATAGTAGAAACTCGTCAAAGGTCCTATAATTATCTAGTGTGTTGCAAGTAAGGGCTGATTGAATCCCTTGTAAAATAAATCAAGTCATATTGTAAAGTTTAAGATATATTTTTTATATATTAAGTGAACACTTAAGTTAGTTGTTATAAGGACGATTGTACTTAATATATTAATGTATTATAAGAGATTGCCATTTATTTTTAAGTGTTCAAAAATGTATTGTATATAAAGCCATATGTTATGAGAGAAATATATTATGTTTCAAAAGTATATACGAATTTTTATTGTTTTTTTTTGGACGATACACACAATACGAATCTTATCTCAACAGGGACAAAGCCGTTGGGAATTTAAAAAAGTCGAAATATAAGGACTACCGACAAAAATGGAAACTAAATACAATATAATCACTGTAGTATTTTTTATCCTGAATACTTTTTAAATCGAAATTATTAATATTAGTGTGGTTATCACATCTATTCAGACTCCGAGCATTAATATACTTTTTATTAAACTATCAAACATATGGTGGCCTGCACAAGTTCAATACAAAATATAATTATGACAAGTACACAGACTTACTATTCTACGCGGCGGCGCTAGTCTGACGCAAGCGCAATACGTCATGGGCATGTCGAGGTCATTGGGGACGCGAACCTATAAGTTTTTTTAATCTCTGAACGTAAGTAAAGAAATTTTCACTTCAGTAACGGGTTAAAAGAAATATGTGGAATGAATAAAATTGAATAATAAACAAAACAAAGTAGCTGAAAAGACACAGAAATAGTTTTTACGTACATTAATGAACGTGTTATTCAGTTGGGTATTAGTATGTATTAAAAAAATCGAGGCAGTCATAAGGACTACCGACAGAAGTGAAAACTCAAAACAATTAAATAAATGTGCTCTCTTTTGAATTTCCATATTGATTATAGTTTGAATGACGATGTTTAAATTTTAAAATGTATTTATTCAAATTATTAATGTTAGCGTGGTTTTCATATCTATTTGCACTCGGAGGAATAACTATATATATTTTTAGAAAGTCTATTAATCAATCGAACGTATGATGAGCTGCAAAATATTTATATTAGATGTATACAGACCCCTATAATACGCGTCGCTGGTCTACGCAAGACGGGCGAGCGCAATCCGTCTGCTCATGCTCACGTAGCATGTCATGACGCGAAATTATAAATTTATCTCCTGCCAAAAATACCGCTCAACGCGCCTAAAGAAATTTTCCATATCCCTTCAACAATTAAGACGAATATAATGAAACCTATTAAGTTACAATCCAATAAAGTGTTTAGACTACAGAATATGCTAAAGAGAAATACATAGATTGGGATTTTTTTTTAAAAACCCGGGGTAAAAATGTTAAATGTATATATATCTATACATATACATAGGTAGATTGTTTAGCCTTATACATCGCAGCTGGTAGAGCCACGCTGAAGCTATTATTGGTTTCAGCATGAATGGGTCGGCTCGCCCGGGGTAGTACCACCCTCTCATAGAAAACCGACGTGAAGTAACAGTGCTTGCATTCATGCATTACGTTCGGTCAGTGAGAGCGCCGGAGGACCACCTGACTTTATTAATCGCTATTTTTTTTACATAAGATTCCACACGGACGAAGTTGCGGGGACAGCTAGTATATAATATTAATAGAAGACTGACACTCGTAGTTTTAATTTAGCTGTGAGTATAGAAATATCCACATTTTTAACGTAATATATTTACGAATGTAACATGTATTCAAATAACGAATTGTTATTTACATAACCTCAAATTACTAATGCAGATAATATTTCGGAGGTCCGTGATTATTTTTTCTTCATTTAAGCGAGGCGTGATTGACGCATTCGCCAGTGTACGTACGTTTAGTATTACGTAGTGTGTACTGTACTAATTTGTAAAATTAGGGAAAAGATTACGAGTTAGGAAATAAGATAGAAAATGTTGAAAAGGGGCAGTAGCTATGTAATAATTGAATGAAAGGGAAGAAGAAGCAAAATTCTCGTAATAGATAAAGCTAGTGTATAATATGTTTTGGAACGAAGTTCCTTACGGCAGGCTTGGAGGAGATAGGGATTTTGCTGCGCGACCGAACTGAAAAAAATGTGATAGTAAAACCGTAAGAAAAAGTACGTGGAATAAAACCGTTAAATGAGACGTGCGCAGGCGCGACAGTCGTATACACAAGCGATTAGTTTATTATACCTTTCTCTTTCTCCTTCTTTCTTTCGAATTAACGGTGAAATTAATCGTTGAATTAATTTATTTAATCGGTGAATTATAATTATAATATCGGTTAATCGGTAATTTAATTAATTTAGTTAATTAATTTAATTTTATTTTTTTCTCCTTTCTTGCATTTTTTTTGCATATTGTGTCGACTCTACATCCGTTTTTTTTTCTCATTGCATTTTTTTTTCAAATTGTGTCGATTCTACATAAGCCGAAAGAACTTCGTTCCTACCTGGTGTCCCACGACACCACATCATTTTTTTTTACTTTTGTTTCTGGCAGCCAATCTTATAATAAGCTATTACTGCCCTCGTCGAGTAGGTTTTATCTGTTTATTGAATCTAATCACGAGTTTCTTGCGATCATTTCAATGAACGAAAAAGATGGTGGTCCCCTTGTTAGAACTTTTCAGGGAGTTTTGTGGCAAATCAGAATACGTGTTCCGTGGTAGTATTTCCGATGCTCTTCACCTGTGCACAATAAACAAACTGTATATACGCAAAACACCACATATATTACAAAATATACAGTCAAATAACACAATATTATAAAATATAAAGTCCATTACATGACAATTCAAGATCCTGCCTAAAACTCTCCGTGATCTTCTTTTATTTTTATATGTCAAAAAAAAGAGTGTTCTCTGTTACGCAAGTATGTTCTTTACATGACCGATTTTTTTAGAATTCACATAACAGAATTTTGTTACTCTTTCGACGTTATTACCTGCAAAGAAAGAATATATGTATGTATTTATATATTTGTATTGTCTTATCCAAGACTAGTTCGTATATCAGATGGGATTTACCATCGACAATATCTTACGAGACCTTTTTACGTCGTAAACTGGCAAATAGGCTGCGGTTCACTGGGTGTTAAATTATTATGGAAAGTTCAATAATAGCAAAGTCCTGAAGTCGGTTATAATAGCTCGATAGTTCTCAGGACAGAGTTAGCTTGCTTCATGTACCAGATACTTTGCCACTTATTGCATTGTAATGCTAAGAAAGATGACTAGCGCCAAAAATAGATGTGGTAATGCGTTCCCGTAAAATTTTGCACAGGATTTCCCATTGGATCAGCTATCATCCCAATTTTAACGAATCATTAAAAAATCCTTTCTTGATGCTTATTTATTTTATATATAAAACAGATACTTATAGCATCATCATCGTCACCTTGTAAGAGACCCACTGCAGAGCCGTATGCTTCTTCCCGAAGGATGGTATGGGTATCATCACCACGACATATTGACGATTTTAAACTATGCGGATTTTTTTTTTTTATGTCATAGATGGCAAACGAACAGATGGGTCACCTGATGTTAAGTGATCACCACCATCCATGGACACTAACAACACCAGAGGAGTCGCAAGTGCGTAGCCACCCTTTGGGGGAAGGGTTAGGGGAGGGAAAGGGAGAGGAGAGAGGAAAGGGGAGGGGAGGTGAGCCTCCGGCGCTCTCACTGACCGAACGAAACACAACAATGCAGGCACTGTTCCTTCACGTCGGTTTTACTATGAGTCGGGTGGTAGTACCCCGATCGAGCCGACCCATTCATGTTGATACCAGTAATAGCTTCAGCGTGGCGCTACCACCATAAAAGCCATAGAGCCACCGGTTTTATACAGCAAGCAGTACAAACTATTTTAATGAGTTGATTCTTTGACGGTATTTTGCGCGTTACAGTTCGGTTATTGTATGCAAATGAATTCTCGAAATATCATTGAAGTGGTCTTCACTAAAAGAATAAAAATTAAGGAAATATTTTTTACGAGTTTGTTTTCTTCCTAATAATTTAATTGTAATTTTTATACTGAAAATTAATCGGCTAATTATACATTTATAATTAAATACTTTATTATAATTTAAATAGCACGCTAAAAATAAAAAAAAGCCGGACGCTTTAAAGATGATGTGGTTTAAAAAACTATTTTTAGTTATCTTTATGTAAAAAAGCAGTAACTAGTCATGATACAGATTTTAATTGTTTTTTTTTTAGCATAAATATTTGTAATGAGTAATATAATATATATATATATATATATATATATAGTATATAAATACAATATATGTAAATATATGCAAATTGAATGTCCTTATTAATCACTCTTTTTTTATAGTAGCACGGCAAAATGACTGCACTGTGCCTGATGGTAAGCACAGCACAATCCAAAAACAATGGCGACCACCGATTGAAAACGATGAATACGCTTAACATCATAGTTAAAGTTCGTATGAAAAATAAGTAGAAGTGATATTCATGTACTAGCCGTGCCCGCGACTCCGTCCGCGTGGAACCTAATGTAAAAAAACTGCCTAATAAAATTATCTATTTTCTTTCTTAAAATTACAATAACTTTTGATAGAGTAAACCAATTTTAATGAAACAAAGACAAAACACTATTTATCTATTTAAAATTCGCTTATGTGTATATATTTACCAATCTATGCATCTATACGTATATACGCAGAGATGAATTTCCAAACCTAATTATCCAGGAACGAATCAAATATATTATTAAACATAGAGACAATTAAAGTTCTACAGTACCGAGACGAGATATACTTAATTGATCGCTGCTTTTGACGACTGTTGTATCTGCAAAAGAAACCTCAATGAAGCGTTCAAATAACTGGATTAAGCTACACTCAAGTGTATTTCACACGACTAGTAAGCGTTAGTTACTGGTTACATTACGACGATTTCAAGATATATCGACATTTATATCGAAAAAGCGATATATACCCATCGTCATTCGACATTATCGTTATTTTTAGCATTATTCAATAAGTAAAATATATTTATAAAACTAATAAACTATAATACTAATCATTCGTTATTGTTCATAGATTAACTGACCATTTTTTTCGACCAACTCAAAACGAGACGTCCTTACATTATCTGTACAGATCATACTACTAATATTGTATACGCCAGTGGGCAGGTTAACAATGAAAATAAACACAACTTTTTAATGTTCTTTATTTTATACATATTAGGGGGGGTCAAAAAAATGGTTTTTTTTTTGCAAGTGACACAGAAAAATGGTTTGCTAGACACCTTAAAAAAATTCTCACCAAGCATGAGCTCTTAATTTTAATAGGAAGATCCTCCGCATCGCAGTTATTCGAATATCTCATCAAAAACTTTTAAAATCCGTACACATGAAAGTTTGATGATGAATATCTTTTGAACGGTTAATTTCATCGCCAAAACATAAGAAACCATTTTTATAGAGCAGTTAATTTCCAACAAAAATTTGTATTTCGCATTTTGTAAAAGTCATTTATTGTCGAGTTATAAAATTCAAACAAAAATGAAATTTGTCTTAAAATAATCAAAATTAAATCCTTAATATCTTTCAAATGGCCTCACCACTTTACGGAAAAAATATAAGATACCTTTTTTGTAGAGCATTAAATTTCCTAAAAAATTCTCTCGGAACATTTTTCTGTTCAATCGATAAATGATGAGGTATGATTTTTTTTCTATTGGACTGAGAAAAAAATACAAAACTGCGATGCGGAGGATCTTCCTATTAAAATTAAGAGCTCATGCTTGGTGAGAATTTTTTTAAGGTGTCTAGCAACCCATTTTTCCGTGTCACTTGTAAAAAAATCGATTTTTTTTACCCACCCTAATACATATACATAATTAAAATTATTTTTATTATTAGAAATTATGAAAAATAAGAAGCAATCACCAGTTTTATTAAAGCAACATTTCTGTGACAGTAATTATTAAATTATATGCTTAATTTTTTTTAAAGTTATATTTATAATTTTCGGAGGAACAAATTCGCTTTAATAAAGATGGCGAGGTATGAAGCGGAAACTGCCGATCAGTCGACCGACGACGCGGTCTCGCACCGCTCGTTGCTCGTATTTTCATTTGCTCCAATGTCTATGAATTTTGGCGCGGTTTCAGAAAACGTAACTATTTTGCGTCCCTGGTCATTATTTGGGGACAATGGAACAGGTGGTCGAATAAAGGGGCAATCCCGGGACGTATGGTCGCTTTATTCATAGAACGTAAAAACAATTTTTAGAGAATCTGTTTGCTTGGAACATGTTCCAGTACGGTAGGGAAGTAGCTCCGGTATCGGAAAAAAGATGCTCAGCTGGCATAAATATGGCGGCGACACAAGTAAACGTCTCCTATGCTTAATCAATCGAAATAAAAGTTGTCGTTTTAAAGTTTGATGCTTTTCCGATTTTTGTTTTCTTTTTTTTTCAAATTACGATATTACCGGTTTTTTCACATGTCGATGCAAGCTTAATAGCGACCGTGATTCTACTTAAGGTTAAGTATCAGTACAGGTTGCGTGTTTCTTTGCCACTTTATAAGTAAAATTACGTAAGAAATGGCCGTGACCGTTGGATATACAAAAACACGCAAGGGTTTCGTAGCGGACTGCTTTAAACCTCACAGACCCTTAATTACGTCCTTTGCAGAGTGACCATGAATCGATATTATCAAAAAATATATTCAAATATGTAATAATCGTTTATCGCCTGTTATGATGTTTTTATAACGCGTAGGCACGCCAGCTTACATAACATTTATGCGGCACTTCATATACATTTTTATTATACTATATCAGGCCACAATGATTATTGTAAAGTAAAAGTAATGTAATAATAAAAGTTTGTGTCGTTAAGTAATAATGTACTATCCAAAATAATAATTAAAAACGGCAGCCAATGGGTACACAAACAGACAGAAACTAGCTTTAAATAGTTACGAACTTCAAAGTAACAACCATTCTTTTTACTATATGTGTACCTACAGTGCTTGTGTTTTCACATGTTATTGTATTGAGCTAGCAGGGTTCTCGAGGGTCCCACTTCGGGAGATCGTAGCTAAGTTTACAACAAAAATCGAATGTCACGCGGATTCCTAGGCGGTCACCCATCCAAGGACCGACCGCGCACGACGTTGCTAATCTTCGGTGATCGGACGTTAAACGGGATAAACCCTACCACTTTTCGACACACAAAATAAATGCTGATCAGAATTTCAAAGCTCTCCCCATAAAAGTTTCACTTCAGAAACCTTATATCGTTCGGACGAAGTACATTAAAAATCAGTATATACTTCCACATATTTCAGTAAACAAACTAAACTATATGGAAAACTGACAATTAGCAACCTGACGCGAAACACGATATACATATGTCTCTTTACTTTTTAATTTAGTCACACATCGATCACTCATACTCAACTTCAAGTATGCGTTCTTCTTTATGTAGGTTGTTACACGACAAGAGCTTGTCAAATAGATCTTGAACACTAGGATATTAATTGTTATGTCAACAAGTATAATATGGGCCTTTGCATCATCTAACAATAACAACAAACACTCGATACCATTGCAAACCTTAAGGAAATTCCAACAATCTCACTATACAAGATTTTTTTTGTTTTGTTTAATGAGACCTTATTCACTAACATTTAATGCAAATGAGGATTGAATTGTTTGTCATATCTATCCACACACCTAATGTGTCTGTCTTAAACTTGAAGAAATTTCCGCGTAGGGCTGAAGAAGACAACTGGAAGACAAAAATAAAAAAGGCCCAATAAACCCTTTTGAGCTCACTTACATCAGACCTTTTACGACAAGAAAGAAGTAGTATTTTACTCTGCATCTACTCTACAAATCTACCTATACCCAGGGAATGGTGTAGTTCTAAAGTGGCCCTGTAGTAGTTTGCTGTGAGTGAGAGTTTTTACTGCAGAATTATGTTGTGCTTTCTGTGGCGAATGGATGTAGGTCTTACAACCTCTTCTATTGTGGATGAAATTAGAGTAGGATTTTTTTATCTTGATGTATATACTTATTTTTACAATATAAAGCCGACAGAATATTTGATTGTTGAATAAATTAAGACTTGGGATAATTTACTAAAGAAAGTCTGTTTTCCTCTATTCATCGCTTATTTATAACAAGCTACAGATTATCCTCCTGGATGTAGAATTGTAATTTTAAATGAAGTCTTCGACTGGGAAAGTTCAATCTTGCAACCGTTTAGTTTGTTGTAATTTGCATAGATTAACACTATCGTCATCTTCATTATTGATGAACTACAAGCCTCTTTTTAATAAGAATGTATGGTCACAGACAACATTTTATGAATATTAGATTAGAAACGTTGAGGTCTCTGTACCTCGGAAGTCTCCTATCATTAAAATAGCGATGCACACTTTTGCCGGTACAGCATGGTCACCCCACAGTAGCAATTATATCGACCATTAACTATGGGTACTCGGCGGTAGAATTTCAATTTTAAAACAGTAGCTAGTCAGAGGGCCATTAGGAGAATATTCTATCACCATGCTTTTATTTGATCACGATGCTTTCCTTCACTGAAAGTTTTTTCACGACATGATTCGACACAGTGCTCGAACACGGTTCAGTATGCCATCATCACTTCAGTTACCACCACACATATAGTCAAAATCCGTCACTTTAAATGATTTGTATATTCGATAAACTTCTATATTTATCTATACAATTTTGTGAGCGTATATGCGCTTTAACGACACGAACACATGCGTATAATAACATAATTGTGTTATGAATAATATTAACGTAGAAATAATACTATCATGTATTTTTATCGCTTAGCGATAACTTGTTCCCTCCCGTCTACCATTTAATATTTTATATCATAATGAACAACGAACAGCCGGATGATATAGCTTGCGATAAGGGAATCCTGTAGAGAACATGGCTTAATGGTTAGAGACCTACATTGATCTGGAACGTTCGGTGAAGTAAAAAAAGAATATGTTGTGGTTTTATGAAACTACGATGCTAGTGAGTTTTCAGGAAAATTATTAGATTTAGGGTATACAAAATCGCGTTTTTAATCTTAAATCAATAGTAGACAAGATATCCAACTATACATTTTCAATTTGATCTGCGTATTAGAGTACGGAATACATAATAAATGCAATAATTCAGATGATACACATATTGGCCTTTGCTTCTATGCCGAGCACCTTTCACTTTACCCGTTGTAATGCAACATGCGATAGATGGAAGAAAAAAATTGAGGTGATGGAAAAAAGTATTATCTTTAAAAACATTTTAATGAAACCGTAGCGTGTTCTGTTAGCTAACATCTTAAAACTATGTTACCAAACGCTCAATACTATATTGCTTGTTATATTTCATAATATCACTAGATTTGGTTAATAAAATTATATTTTTATAGTAATTGATATATTTTGTAGTAACTTTGTTGCTCCTTGTATTCGCTACGATGTCCAGGATTATTTTTTTTCGAACTGACTACGCTATTGACCAAGCAAGGTCTTAACAGCTTCACCGTACTACTAAGGCGAGCGCTTAAGGCACTCAACCGATTTTATTTTGACAACTAGCTCAAGGGTGCGCGGCACACCTCGGCTTTGGCTGTTGCCTGATACATGCAATTCGCGACCTATGTGAGCTAACCTAAGCTAAAATAACTATTCATACATATATGAGTTGTTGAAACATATATGTGTACCAAGCATACATACCTCAACAACCCTTATATATATTTCGTATCGGATAATATTCTAAACTATTTCAGTTTGATAAGGGGGGCGATGTCCAGGATAGAACTGTCCTCGGTAACAGTATGATGCGTGTATATAAAGGGTGGAATCCTCTAGAAAGCGATTGAAATTTTATTTACTACACCGATAACGCTTCAAAGTTAGGGTGAAGTTTTGAAACGTTTTATTTATAGGATTTGTTTCTTTATTTACGATACTCTATAAGGCTTCAATTTGTACGTATTCTCGCGAACCGATGAGTCACCATGTTGCCTTATCTATTGTATTCGTGATGTCTGTGAGAATTCCATATTGTTTCATATGTTTATTGAGTGTTTAAAAATAATTATTATTTTCGCTTAAATCGCACCTAACTCAAATCATAGAGAAACCATTAGTTGTTAGTTTTAAGCTTTAACACGTAGTAGTACGTCGGATATAATAATTCATTCCGACAGCAATGCCATAAACTTACGTATTTCCATCATGAACGACTTGACTGGAGACCAAGCGTTCACATCATTTAGTACATAAAAAATACAGAATAAACAAATACAAAAGTATTACCGAAAACATGGTGACCTTCTTATGTAATTTAACTAGCTCTACCAGCAACTCCGTCCGCGTCTGCTCTTATTTGTTACGATTGCTATTTACTATATATATCTATACATACTAGTGGGCGCCCAGTGGTCGACATTCGACCATAGCTCATTGATTTTTTTAAGCCTGAATTTTATTAGGGTTAATATCATTGTTGAATGTAGAATGAAAAAGGGTAATTGGAACGTAAGAGTAAAATAATACGTACAGTCGAGCATAGCAACCTCCTTCACAACCTTTTTTGAAGTCCTTTATTGACAGATGTCAAAATGTCTCTTTTATTTACATGTGTGTATATGTTGTGTAAAATTGAAGCATTAGTGTGAATAATGCATATTTTAATTAATTTAATGTACTTCTAATGCATTTTATATAAAATAAATAGCTTTCTGCACTTCTCCTCCATATAAACTTTAACTATGCCAAATTTCACGTTCATCCGTTCGCCCAATCCTGTTAAAAAGGGTTACAAAGTTTAGGCTTCACGTATTAATTAATATATATGATAATAAGAATGTAAATGTCTGCACTTTTTAGATTTTTGTGATAAAAGTTCTTGCAAGTGTCTAGGAATAAGTAATAATTTAGAAATGTCTGTCTGTCTGTCTGTTTGTTTGATTGATTAAACATGCATCACTGCTAAAGTACTGCGTTCATGATAAAACCTTTTCAAAGAAAATAAAGTATATCTTCGAGTAACATTTATTCTTTGTTTCATTAAAATCGATTCGGTCTATCTAAAGTTATTGTAATTTTAATGAAGACGCGACGTCAACACGAGGATAGTAAATAGTAATTAGACTTAACACATTCAGATGACTTTATTACTCACTGTTTTTTTTACATAAGGCTCCACGCGAACGAAGTCGCGTGCATAGCTAGTAAAAAAACAAATATAAGTCAGTTGGCGAGCCTTACTCGTGGTAATAATTGTGATTGCTATGCAATAAGCCCCTTATATTTCGTAGTTTAGTAACATTATAATAAGAAACCATTTTTGTTCATGAAGCTTGAAAGGTCTCTCGCGCTGACCTCACGTAGAGAATGTATAAAAAGTGACCTCTGGATTTTTATATCAGCACCGTCATAAGTCTGCTATTATTTGAGATACATTCAAGATCGCTCCTCTGAGGTCGATATAAAACGATAGAGTAAAATTATTAACAAGAAAAAAAGATTTCACGCTCTGTCGGCTATATTGACCTTTGTCAAATTAATGCTTTCCGCAGTACAGCGTCATCGTCATCACCATCAGCTTGTAAGAGACACACTGCAGGGCCGTAAGTCTCTTCCCGAAGGAAGACACGGTCATAATGACCACACCAGGCCACGAAGTACTCGGGATTTCAAACTCTAAGAAATCCACAGTTTTGTTTTCCCACATACAGTAGTACTACAAGAACATTTCTCAGGTTCAGGTTTCCTCACGATGCTTTCCTTCATCGTCAGCCGATACTGCTGACAATTTAAATTAGTAAATGTACGCGAATTCCGAATAATTTGTTGGTACATGTTGGGGTTTTTTTATGTCATAGGTGGCAAACGAACGTGTGGGTCACCTGATGTTAAGTGATCACCACCGTCCATGGACACTAACAACACCAGAGGAGTCGCAAGTACGTTGCCACCCTTGGGAGGAAGGTTTAGGCGAGGGAGAGGAGAGGGGATGGGAGGGGGGCCTCCGGCTCTCTCACTGACCGAACGAAACGCAACAATGCAAGCACTGTTACTTCACGACGGTTTTCTGTGAGAGGGTGGTACTACCCCGGACGAGCCGACCCATTCATGCTGAAACCAGTAATAGTTCGAACCTGCGGACTTCGAAATTATATTCCACCGGTCAAATCAGTACGCCATGCC
>MU158813.1:878368-960951 GCA_015888305.1 Antheraea pernyi | reverse complement strand
CTACACGACTTTTATCTGTAAACATGCGGGTTTTTAAACGTAATCTCGAATTGAAATAACTGACAGATTACATGTAACATAATTATAAAAAAACATATAGCATAGTATCAGTTTTCTAATATGTTGACTTAAAAATTCAAAAAAGAATACATTCAATTGTTTTGAGTTTTTTGAGTCCCTATGACTGCCTCGGTTATTTTTAACTGTCACGTTTTGTGCAACATTGTTATATTATTATATTTGCTTTGGGATCGGTTGAAAACATTTAAGCAAGTAAATAATATGCGGGAACTTGTTCTACACTTGTATTGAACATATATTTGAGTTGTAACATGTATGACATGTGTTTGATGTTTAACTAGTTATTATATTTTTACTGCGAAACTTCTACTCCTACGTAGTTGTATGATAATGTAGAAGAACACATCAAAGCTAAGCACGCTGACTAAATATTCCATGTTCAAGAACCAAAGTTCAACTTTAATTTCGACTTAAACCTTATTGATAAGGCCATAAGTGTAAAAGACATAAAATACATTTAAAACGCACGAAACTTAAATACCTCTCCCGGAACTATAATAAAATGGATTATCCCGGCATTCGGGAAATATTTGGCACCCCTACTCCAACAAAACAATGACGTGATGAACTTGAGAATGAAGAATTCAATTAAAAATCTATTACCAGTTTTAGAGATCAAGTAGCGAATATTTTTGTTCCTTTTGTACGTTAGAAAATGTTTGTTGTTAATTTGACTAATTTTTTTATGTAGTGTAGTGTCAAAATATAAAAACCTCAATATATAGGCATAGTCATTTGTATTTTTGGTAACCAACATTCTAGTAGATTATTACTGCCATTGTCGACTAGGTTGTAGGTAGTCAGAACCATCCAGGGACTTTTTGTTGCAAGCCAAAATCCATACTCCGTTGTAATATTTCCCATCCACTTCACTTCGGCACAATAACCGAACTATATTACGTAAAAAACACCATCAAAATATAGAGCCAAATAACACAATATTATAAATAAAATATAAAATCCACAACATAACATTCCAAGGTCCGGCCAAAAACTCTAATATATATAAACTCTACTTCTGTTTGTAGCTTAGATTAAATATAACATCATCTAAATGATACAAAGAACAGGATTATACACCGTGACTGTTTAAAGAGTGACAACCTTCAATCGTGTGATAGCTCATGGTCACATTTAACATATAAAATAATAATATAAAAACAAATATTAATAAACAACAAAGAGAATCCAAGTTAAAGTTTGTACAAAGATTGTCAAAAGTATGTTTAAATTTTTCACAAATTTAAATAAACCTAGATTTGTGACCGCTGACAAAACCTGCAAGCGGCGTCCCGGAGTTTATAACCTACGATAATAAAACGGATAATAAACCCTTATGTTTGTTCAAATTTCGAAAATGTATCCTACGTTCGTTGGCTTTACTTTCACTACACCCGACGATCATTGTCACTGTGCTTTAACATAGAGGATTGATTATAATTTTTGAATTTTCTAGATAATTTGGTCAAATATTAGTCACCGTTTTTTAGATTGATTTAAAACGAGTATCAAGTAATGAGTATGTTGTAAAAATATTGCTAACGAGTAACCAGTCACCCAGTATATTTAAAAAAAACCGAGGCAGTTATAAGGACTGCAGAAAGAAGTGAAAACTCAACACAATAGAATAACTGTGTTCGGTTTTGAATTTTTTAATTAATAAAATGTGAATTATTTAAATCTAATAATTTGTAAATTGAAATTATTATCATTAATCTGATTTTCATATCTATTGTCACTCCAAACAATAATTATATACATTTTTATACCGTCTATTAATTAATCAAACATTAATTAGGCTGCACAATCTCAATTGAAAATATCAATATTTGATGTACACAGGTCTCTATACTAAACATCGCTAGTCTGACGCAAGCCACGCAAGCGCAATGCTTACTGGCTTATCATGTCCCAAAATTATAAATTTATCTTATACCAAAAATACCGAGCCCGAATAAGTTTACACTTTAAAAAAAACTGAATAAACATTTCGAAATTTACCGTCAAAAAGTTTTGTAATTTCTTGTAATGCTATTGTTATGTGCATCGAGACGCGTGACTGCTGTAAACAAGTTTTCTAAAAGTAGGTAATACCTGATATGAATTTTAATTTAGCAACTTTTGTACGTGTGACTCTTTATTTCAATTAGCAAAACGCGTAAGTGATCAAGGTCGTTGACCTCAAATGTCAATGTCAAATAAAACAACGTCGTTTTTTCTATGAATGCAAAATTATACGTAATATTTTATATAAATTACAAAATATATTTAATAGGTGTAGCATGTATTAAGTATTATATTTATTTTTTTGTAAAAAAAAAAGTACATCGTCTTTATTTTATTATTATGGAAATTAATTAATGAAACTGTTTAAAGTGAAATATTATTTTTTATTTCTACTATGTCACAGGTAATAAATTAAAACATGCTAAGTAGAGTTGTATTAATTTCCGGCTATTTCAAGTACTAAAGGTTGCCAGGAATTACCCTATTTGGTTATTTTGGTAATTCCTGAAAGGGATTCCCGACTGAGTGATGATATGTTATCTCCTTGATGTCATTAATAACACATTCAAGATAAAAATAGCATACATACCGTATTGTACCATGCAATATCCCATTTCTAAGTTCTAGTTGACAGAGATTATGTGGAGCGATATTTCTTAACGCGGCTTGCGGTAGCAGTCGAATGGTAGACATCGTCACGTAAGGAGAAAGCGTTATGCTTTTCTGTCTCTACTTGTGATTTCCTGTATATTTTACTTGTTTATGTGTGGGTCTGTGCGAATAGTCGAAATTCCAGAAATACATATCATGCGCAATGTTCACTATAGCATTATATAAATTAAAAGTTATAGGTGGAAAAAGTATAATTATTCAATGTATATGCCTGTATATGCCAATGTATATACATCGATATAATTTGGTAACACTTAAATATCAATTTCATAAGTCAACCAGCGTCATCCTTCGCCGCACTGTGAAAGCAATACAATAATTCAACGTTCACACTAAAAGTTCCAAAATTACACAGCGCCATCTATCAGGTTACAGCCTAAACAATATTGTAACCTCAATACTTTTGCATTTTTTGGTATAATTTATAACTCGCAATTATATATCTAATTATTAATTTTTAACTAAATGAACAATCCCATAATATTAAAAGCAATTTCTGTGTATGATTCCTTACGCTATATTCATATGGAATTACATACGGAATTGAAGTAAATGCCTAAGGAACTTCGTACCTGACGACGCGGCGAGGGTGTCCCGACCGTAACGTTTTATTTTATCAGAGCATGATAAAATACGTTCTGTATCTGCTGGTCAGAAAAGAATGGAAATATTTTTATTGTATCGAGTACATGAACAATACAGTTATCCGAAAATTGGATTCGCAAAGATATATACAACAAAAATACCATAGTCAGCTACAAAGTCACACAATTCACTAAGAAACTGGCTGACATGACCGTAGTGTCAGTTTGCAATTTGGCAAAATGGGTGTAAATAGTAATAAATATTAAAAAGAATACTGTTATCTAGAAACAACACCCGCTTTTAGCTAGAGAAGGATCCTCCGAAGGTGCTCCTATTAATATTTTACCAACTTACTTGGATGTATGCTCAGTATTTAAAAATAGCTGTTACTTGCATTGGAAGGAATACTTTGATGAGCGTTCTAAAACAAAAGGAATATGGTACAGAACGATTCAGCCACATCCCTTAAGGTCGCCATGGATTGATGACAGTACGATTTGCCGTCGGGAAGCAATCGCAGGTATGAGATTACGCTCAGGACACATCCCATGTAAAAAGTTCGCCTACTTGATGCGTAAAGTCACATCACCACTCTGCCAGACTTGTGGGCTCATCGACGATGTGCACCACATCCTCGCAGAATGTGTTCGCAGGAACATATTCGATCTCGGCTTAATGCTTCTGGTTCGTTCCACACGGGTTTGTACAATTCCTTATTGTCAGAACCCACTTCGAAAGATGCTAAAGAATTGTACAAAATTAATATAAGCTATTGTTAAGTTTATTGTTATTGTTATATAGTTGTATGTCACTTAGGCGATATAGTCGCACAGGCGACTAAGCCTTCATTAAATTAAAAAACAACACCCGGAGACCTACGATCTGTCAAATTACTAATACTAGAGAGATGTTTTCAAAAGTGATCACTGACAGGCGAGGATAAAGTAAAACAACTTGCCACCATCCTTTTTCACTATATAATCACATAAAAAAGCAATGATTGGTTTCTTTGTATTTCAAACATAGTCTCAAAATAAGTACAAATTAAAATATTTCAGTACCTACACGAGATCGGTCACAAGGTATGCGTGACACAGCCTCGAGTAGCAAGCGCGGTGTCACTCGCGAGCCGTGTGTCCGACGAGCTCGGCGAGCCGCTCGGCGAACGTGTTGGCTACGCGGCCGCGATGACGTCACTACGCACACCTGACACCGGTATCACGGTATGTACCTTCTGTACATCTATACATACATACCTTGTAGATTTTTGTTAAAAAAAAGTTTTACGTTACGTTTCACTGCGGACTGAGTCGCGGGCACAGCTATATCTAACACAATTCCAAAGGTACTAGAAATTATGACAAACTGGTATTCCCATGTTTCAGACCCAGTAAAACCAGTAACAGTTTTTTAGGGAATAAATAGTCTTAGGTTTTATAACAAAGTCCCAAAGCGTATTACCGATTTGCCGGACCGTATGTTTATGCGCCATGTCAAGTGGGATTTGCTGTCGAAGGGCTATTATAGAGTGGATCAATATGTGAACGATGGTGATGTCTGGAATTGGCTCCTCTCTCTGTGCATCCACTAAAAACGATTGTAAGGTGTAATGTATTTGAAATATATGTATATTGAAAAGATAAACCAGGTCGAGTTTCTTTGCCGGTTCTCCTCGATAACTGGGTTGTTTGTCCGACTCGGTGGTAGTTTTGACGTTCATAAGCGCCTTCTTATCGCCTAAATTAAATAAAGTCACACCCAAATAAGACAGAAATTATATGGAATTTGTTCATAGATAAATCGCTACGCTTCATTATGGATGGCAATAATAAATATATATATAACTAACTGATAACCGTGACTTTGTCTGCATCGTTTATTATATTGACAATTTATTTATATACAGAGCACAAAACATTGAAAAAAAATTAAAAGCAAAAATTTTTACTTTACTTGCGAATTTCTTTTTGTGGGCAATGTTATCGGGTTAGTAGTTATAAATTATAATTTTGAAGGTGGTAGAGGCCCGTTAAAGCTATTACTGGTTTCTGCATGAATGTGTCGGCTCGTCCGGGGTACTACCACCCGACACACAGAAACACCGACGTGAAGTAACAGTGCTGGCATTGTTGCGTTTCGGTCGGTCAGTGAGAGCGCCGGAGGCCCACCTCCCCTTCTCCCTCCCTCCCCCTCCCACCTCTCTCCTCCACAGCACAGGGCGGCAACGTACTTGCGACTCCTCCGGTGTTGCTAGTGTCTATGGACAGCGGTGATGACTTAACATCAGGTGACCCGCCTGTTTGTTTGCCTACAATGATATAAAAAAAAACCTTGTATTTATTATTTCATATGCTTAATAGGGCGTGCGAAGTTGCTCGCATAGCTACTACCCTGGTGAATTTCTTTATATAAATTGTCCACGATCCACCGGAGCATATCAGAACTGGTTAACACAGCCTTCGGTATATTTTCCTGAAATTGTAGTAATACCGTCGACCAGAAATGGCCAAGGTTATTAATTGTTCTCACAATTAGTTTCAAAATTGAATATTTCCTTTAGATTCAAATACAACAATAGATCATACAAATTAACGTTTTATAGACTATCAAAGGATATCCTAATTGTGCACGAAGGGAAGTCTGGTTTATAACGGGTCGTGTCGCAGTTTCAACAATACACATATATAGTAAAAATAAACAACAGCGTGTGTCGTAAAGATACACGATAGAAGTGAAATTTTGTATTACAAAGAAACATTTTCATTAAAAAAAGTCATAGTCAGGCGGTCACCCATCCGAGTACTGACCGCGACTGACGTTGCTTAACTTCAGTGATCGTACTAAAACCGATGTTTTCAACACTCTATTCGACACAGTGTGTATCCCCATCACTATTCGTTTGCCAATAAGAATATAAAAGCTGTCCCAAAAGAGTTCTCTCTTAAAAAAAATCAATGAAACCAAAATTAACATGATAAATAGCAAAGTTCGTTGGTATTTATATTTGGAGGTCGCTTGAAAACATATAAGGTACTCTACTTTAAGAGCTTAAAAGACCTTGACTGCCAGATGTTATCTATCAAATGGACCGCGACAATTCATTACATTTCTAAAACAGGCTCCCAATAATATTTATACGAATATGCAAATATAAAGCTCTTTACAACGCCACACCGAAACACCGAAATAGTTCTCAAGTGATAGGTTTTTTTTTTAAATTTACTTGTCCAGTTTTCGTGTACTTATATAACAGGTATATTTATAAATTACTAGCTGACTAGGCCACGTGTTGATGTGGCTCAGTTATTACATGATAAATAAAAAAAAATAAAAAATAAAACATGGTGCTATCTATGAGATACATATAACAGTCGATCCTACAGTTTTCTGTCAACAAACTAATTTAAAACGCCATCTGTTTGAAACTGATGAAACTTACAATTAATAACAATAATCAACATTGACAATAATTTAATTTGTAATTAAAAAATATTCAGGTCATTTCGAAATATAAATTATTCTATCAATTTGGACCAAATTATACATAAACACCAACGTTTCATGAAGGTTGAATAGTTTCCGAGTTCGTCGTGGACAACCATCAGGACACATGATTTTTATATACTTAAGTTGGCCTATGTGCTATTCTGCTAACAAGCGTGGTCAAGCGGTTTTTCCAGTGGACATGATTTTTCGAGTCGCAAGTCCAAGTCCACTCCCGCTATTAGAACATTTTTGTGTGGTATAATTTATTCATTTTTCAATTTAATTAATAATGCTTGGCCTGAGAAACCAAATTTCCTGGGGGCGATGGACGCGGGCACGTCCGTCGCTCTGGCAGAATTTCTGCGCAGGCCCGTGTGTTTGAGGCGCATTGTGCCGACGCGCCTCCCACAATCGTCGGGGAGGGCAACTTTCGCCCTCCCCTGAGGGGTTTACGATTTTGACGAGGGGACAAGGCCCCTGGTATGGTGCCGGAACCTGCCGGGGAGTAGACGCAATGCCAGTTCGGCATGTGCTATTCTGCTGTAGCGACTATATTACTGAAAGTTTTAACAAAAGTAGCTTTCGTGTGAAACAGAAAGAGGTACGCAGCGTCTTTATCGTATAAACTTTCATATTACAGTTTATGACAGAAGGTGTCCTGCTGCGAGAGATGTTTGCATCACCGCTTCTGATGCAGTACTCCTGTATAGTTCTGGATGAGGTTTGTCATTTTTTTATGTTACAAGCTACTGTTCAATCACAGCTACAATTAATATTTGCTGTAAAAACCTCTTTAAGTTGAATCACGATAAGCCGAAAACCTCCACCACTCGAAAAGTCAAACCAAATTGGGTACACTTTTTCCCGCCGTACCACGAAAGTTGTTATCACTATAACTCGTCATTTACTAAACAGATACGATGTTTTAATACTCGTATGAATTCTTATCTTTGTACCCAATTAATATAATCTGTCAGGTCTGGTAGAATTCTGATTTTTGATCTTTGAAGCGGTCAGTGGCTTAGTTGATAGCGTGTTCGGACACCGCGTCGTTGGTTTCATGGTTAATAGTTTGGCCTGTAAGGGGTGTCGCATAACGTCTTAAGCTTGAGACACCCAAGTCAAACTCACCTGCATGTGGTTGCACCCTGCTGAGTAACGCACGAGGCAATGGCGACAGCGGCGTGGTAGGGTTTCAAAGCCCGACTGGGTCGCGACCACCATGCATGTAGCGAAAAAGCCCGTAATAGTGATTCGTTCTGCGCGTCGCGTTTCGGGATCAGCTCATGAATATCCAGTAGTGATGACTTTCGCCGTGGCTGGAGTACCGGTGAGATGATTAACGCACACTGATCACCTCTGGACACGGACGGAGGTTGTTCGCTCACGCAGGCCGGAATAACAGCGGCGACCGGCGAGGGATAACGCATCTCTCGGTAGTCGCCATTATTTTTGGATTGTGCTCACCATCAGGCATAGTGCAGTCGCTTTGCTGTTCTACAATAAAAAAAATGGACGTAGGTTCGAATCCTAGCGACTAAATCGGAGCTTTCGATGAAGGATAACGTCCTGACGAAACCATGGCATGGTGGTAGGGCTTACTTCCAGATCGAGTTTCTTGCCGGTTCCTCTCGATGACTGAGTTGTTTTCCGAACCGGTTGTAGCTTTGACGTTCATAGGCGCTTTTTCAGGGCCTACACTGAATAAAGTATTTTTGATTCCTTTTCAAGTGCGTCTAGCTACCACTTTCCAGTTAGAGATCTGTCGCCAAGCACCCATGGACGTAGTCCGGCAGCTGCATTTGAGAGCCTCTAGGTCCAGCGTGCTTACCATCTTGGACCACAACGTCATTTAAAATCAGACGAGATTCTGGTCAAACGCTAAAACCTACTAAGTGCTAAAAAAAGTCCAGCAATCGTTGCTTCTAATATTGTCTTCAGAGATCTGTATCGTAATTTGGTAAAGTTTGTTTTTAAATGGTGCAAATTTTCAGGTTCACGAGAGATCTCAAATGACGGACGTTCTAATGGGACTGTTGAAGAAGATTGCCAAAGTGAGTATTAGAATTTATTCATCTTTCTTACACTTTTTGCCCTATATATTAGCAAATTAAATAAATATAGGAGAAAAATGTACTGAACTGTTTTATCGACGCTTTTCTCTTATGAAATTAGTAATTTGGATCGTATATTGTATTGTCGTATATTGTATTACTATATTTTGTTTCGTTTAATATTTATATATTATGTAGTATTTGTTACTTTTATTTAATAACATGTTTTATATGTATGTTACAGTGTACGTGCTAGTATTTTATGTAGAACTTATCCATCCAAAGGTTGTCTGGAAGAGACTGCTATTAGCAATAAGGCCGCCCTTTGTACAAATCATATAGTTGGAAATGTTTTATAGTGAACTAGCTGGGCTAGCCACACGTTGCTGTGACTCAGTTGTGATAAAGTATTTGCGTGGCGCCATCTATGAGATGTCTAAAACAATCGGTCCTACAGTCGCCTGTCAACAAACTAATTTATAGCGCCATCTGTTCGAGACTGATGGAACTTACAATTAATAACAATAATCAACATTATCAATAATTTAATTTGTAATTAAAAAATATTGAGGCCATTAATCGAAGTATAAATTATCCTATCTGTCAATTTGAACCAAATTATACCTAAATGCCAACGTTTCGTGAAGATCGGTTGTGTTGTTTCGGAGTTCATCGTCGACAAACATCACGACACTGGGTTTTTTTTTTATTATATTACAGAAAAGGAAAAATTTAAAGCTGGTCGTATCTTCCGCCACGATGGACGCACACTTCCTAAAAGATTTCTTCAATCTATCTCCTAAGGAAAAGAAATCCGGGACCTCAGTGATACTCTCAGTTCAAGGGAGGACGCACCCTGTCGATATTTTTTATACCCAAGGTAAACCTGTGAACTATAAATTAGGGGAAAGTTTCCCCTAAGAGTATAGGGAATATATCGACATCAATGATATTATAACTATAAAGCTGTAGATATAAGTGGACAGCGCTTTTTTTTTTTTTCCTCGAACTGACTACGCTATTGACCCGGCCGGGTCTTCACAGCTTCACCGGACTACTAAGGTTGGCGCTTAAGGCACACAACCGATTTGGGTTTTAGGTAACATACACAAGGGTGCACGCACACCTCGGCTTGGGCTGTTACCTGGAAAATGTCGCGTCTGTCCTAGCTAACTATTCTAAGCTATTCATACATATATACATTTGTGAACCATACAATCGAAATTGCATGATTCACAAATGAATACGTGTATATCGGATTGAAACGAACTAAAACTATTCGATTCAGTTCGATGAGGGAAAAAACAAAACCCTCCCACCATGTGTATATATGTGCACGTGTGTGAGAGAGATGATCTCATATGTGTGTTCAAGTGATGTAGGTGAGTCACTGTATCGCGATAATAATACCTCGAGGGCTCCGCGCGGGGACGACCTAGGCTCGATATATTACTGAGAAGTGGCCAGCGCCTTTTTAAAACTTGGCAAGCTAGCAAACGTGATATAGCCCCGTCAAACGGTCCGTATCTAAGCAACAAATTATTATTTGTTTTTCACCACCGATATTGACAATATGCCATCTTACTACCACATTTTATCTAAGGCAGTATGTCATTACAATATTACTTTACGTATGTGTGCGTTATCGTGCCATTTGTTTTGTCAAAATATTATTTTGGTAACGTAATTTTTAAGTTTTAGTTATAGTATCTTAAATGTCTTCCCATAGGAAAAAACAGAGATAATCGTAAATTTTGGTTCGATTATAAATCATATGTTAAAGCAAAAATCATAAAAAGCGATCAAGCGTGACTCAGTTTTGTAAGTATAGTTTTTGGGTAATGGAACCCGGTCAGTCTTCATTCCGAGTCGTGCTTGTTTAATTTATTGTATGGTTATCTTGGCTGTGACATGGTAGCATTCTCTGCGACTTTGTCGAACGATTTATTTAGCGCAGATATACTTCTGAAATGGCACGATTCTTTCTAACTTATCTGATATTTATGGTTATATTTTGGCAAATTTAAACGATTTCCTTATAAGTTATTGTTTTTTTATATATTAATATATGTTATTTATATATTCTGATGAATAAGCTAAAGTAATGTAAAATTCCAACAAAACAAAAACGATTAAAAAACATTACAATCAATTCTCACAATATTCTTCGTCTGTAATCTTAATACTATTCAATCGCGTAATATTAAAAACGTAATATAGCGCCATCTGTATTTTAAATAGGCAATTAACTAATATCCTAATAATTTAGTTTACTTTTTCTTACCTCAGAATTTAGTAAATTTTCGAAACAAAAAAACATTTATATGCAACACACATAAGTCAATATGAAAACACGTACAATTAAAAAACGAAAAAAAAAAAAACATACATATAAACAATGAAAAATAGAAATACAAATTGATGGTTAAGTGTGTGTGTGGCAAATGGGCCCCGAGTCAGCGTGTGTGCTGTTGGAGGCTAGTCCTTCAGCGCTGATTTTCACTCGGGACCCAGATTTAATTATTTGGAATCATTTCTGTTGATTAATCAGCTTATTTTCAGGAGGTTTTGGTGTATTTCAGAGCCAGTACCGGATTACGTGAAAGCGACCGTCGATACAGTAATAAAGATACACGAAAATGAACCTTTTGGAGATGTACTCGCCTTCCTCACTTCACAAGTAAGTAAGCTTGAAACGTGGGTTTGAATCCAGAAAGCCTACAGTCAAGTAAGACACCATGATGACCATAACATGGTGGTAGGGCTTTTTCTAACTTTCGAGCTGATAATTTGTCACCAAGTACATGTCGGTATGTTCCTGCATCTGTTATTGAAGACCAGTCTCTTTAAGTTTATCGAGTCCATCATCTTAGACGATATCGTTATTTAATCTCGGATGATATTGTGGGCAAACACAGAGGTCTATAAAAAAAAGAAGTTCCTGAGAGGCTTGCAGGCCGGCATGATAGTGGCGATCGATTATAGACTTCTTGGAGTTCGCTGTTGGTTTCTCAGTATGATGGGAATCCTGTTCCCATCAGGAACGAAGCTTTTTACGCTTTTTAGTGTAGCTCGTAATTTAATACCGTCTATTGATTTGGGTTCTTTATATTTGTATATATTAGTCACGTAAGAAAAAAACGTTATGTTTCCCTCAATGAGAATTTTGGATTTTCGTGAAAAAAATTGTCGCAGGTGTCTAGGAATACGTAATAAAATACATTTGAATCAGTTTTAGAAACGTCTGTCTGTCTGTTTGAATGAACACGCGTCACTGCTAAAGTACTGGGCTCACAATAAAACCTCATCAAGAAAATCATAAAGTGAATTGATAGTGCTGTGATATTTTATGTATATTAGTATTTATAGTGCTGTGATATTTTATGTATATTAGTATTTATAGTGCTGTGATATTTTATGTATATTAGTATTTATAGTGCTGTGATATTTTATGTATATTAGTATTTATAGTTCCGTGATATTTTATGTATATTAGTATTTATAGTGCCGTGATATTTTATGTATATTAGTATTTATAGTGCCGTGATATTTTATGTATATTCGTATTTATAGTGCTGTGATATTTTATGTATATTAGTGTTTAAGGAATAGTTAATTTATTTATTTTATTTTAGTTAATTAATTCATAAGAACAACTTAATCTTTGTTTCATTAAAATCGGTGCACTCTATCAAAAGTTATTGTAATTAGAATGACGGGTCGAGGTAAACACGAGAGAAGAGTAGTAATCTATACTAATATTATAAAGCTAGAGGGTTTGTTTGTTTGATTGAACGCGCTAATCTCGGATACTTCTGGTCCAGTTTGAATTTTTTTAGTGTTAGCTAGCTCATTTATCGAAGAAGACTATATATATCACGCTGTGACCAATAGGAGCGGAGTACCAATGAAAAATGTTTCAAAATAGTGATTTTTTTTCTTCTGATAGCTTCCGCTACGTGCTAGCGTTAATCCAAAGTAACCATTACACGCGGAGGTAGTCGCAGGCAAAATCTAGTTCCTAAATCAAATCGGCTGAGTGATTTAAGCACTCGCCTTAGTAGTCCGGTGAAGCTTTTATGGCCTTTCAAGGCAATAGCGTTGTCAGAAAAAAATACACTGTTCCCACTCATAACCTTTATTGTATTCAATACTATACTGTACAAATCCCGTAGTGTAAGATGCTTATTGCTAGAATTTTAAATACTAACATATACACATACAGTCACATTGTAAGAGAGAAAGTTTGAATAGTTGGGAAGGGATAACAGAGCGTAACGCTTTTTCCTTACGTGACGATTTCTACCATTTAACACTCATCGCAAGCCGTTTTAATGAATTTCGTTCAAAAACAAACTGTCGATGAAGGAATCGGTCGTGAGGAAACTCGATGATTGGGGAATTGTTATCTCCACCAGGAAGAGATCCACTCTGCCCTGGAGACCTTACAGACGTACGCGGAAGCGAACAACGAGATGAACAAACAGAGAAAGTATTTCCCGAGCGGGGTCCAAGCGGCGGACCTCCTCCCCCTGCCTCTGTACGGGTCCCTGCCCCAGTACAGGCAGCTGCAGGCCCTCAGGGTCCCCGAGAGGAACGTCAGGAAGGTGATCCTCGCGACCAACATCGCGGAGACCGGCCTCACTGTACCCGGTTTGGTATACGGTAAGTCTCGGCACCAGACTTCTTTGATCCTTTGGTTTATCTGTTCAGGGGAACTATTCTTATGGTCTTTTTTACAGGTGGAAATACAATTGAGATGTCGGTTTGTGGAGATCATACGATTACTTGATCATTACCAGAATCTAAACACGCGTTATTTTGGGGTAACTCGGCACCAGAGTTTTTTGGTCTATCGGTCTATCTGTTTGGGGAATCATTCTTATTGTCTATTCTATAGGTGTAAATACGATTGAGACGTCTGTTTGTGGAGATCATGGGGTTATTTACACGTCACCAAAATCTAACCCCGTGTTTGAATGATTTTTGTATGATTATCTGTTTGTTTGGGTGAATCTCGCAAATAGCTGAACTAATTTTTACGTCTTGTTTTTAAGCGAAAATATAGGAGAATAGGTGACTATTAAAAGATAAAAGAAATATGAAATTAGCCACGATTGTCCAAATTTTATTTTATTTTATTTAAGAAATATCCAGTAATAGTTGACACGCGATAGAAGTGAAATGTAGTATTTTCAGTAATTTATTTCAGAATGAGATGAGTACACTATATATAGAGATGATAACAGATTCAGACAGTGTTAATTCGACATTTTGTAAGCCGAATGTGTTATCTATGAATTTTACCAAAGGGTTTGAGAAGCATTCTCTCACAACCTGAAATCAACAACGTTTATATCGATCTCTTTATCGTTAAACATTTTAGATTCATAAAATTGAATTCACACCGTAAAAGAAGGGCCTTCACTTCCATAATAATGGTTTTGGTACCCAATTTGATTTCAACTACCGTATATATGGTAAAAAAATGGGATTTGGTATCGAGGTTATAAAGGGTGTCCAACGGGAAATTATCATAACCAAAATTATGCATAAAAAAAACTACATTCTTTTTATTCATGTTTGTTTTATTAAAAGGTTGTACAATAATGACGGATTTCGTTTTTTTTAAAACGATATCTTCCATATGGCCGCCATTTTTTTTACGAACTCTTACAATCGGACCCTTAAATCTGCAAATACGCGACGGCAAATCTCTGGAGTAATGTTTTGAATTTCGCGGCGAATATTTTCATAGAAGGCCTCAATTGTCCGGGAATTAGTGATGAAACCCTTTGATTTGAGGTCCCCATAAGAAGAAATCGCAAGGCGTGAAACCTGGCGACCGAGGTGGCCATGAGATGTCTCCGTACGTACTGAGCATTTTATTCGGAAAAATTCTTCTTAATCTTTCCATCGTAAGCCTAGCTGTAAGTGGAGTGGCATCGTCCTGAAACTGAACTTGAAATTGCGATAACAGAAACTTATCTATCATACGGTAATACATAGCAGCGGTCACTGTCTTTCCTTATTTAAAAAAAATAAGGAGAAATTATCCCGCTGGCTGAAATGACACACCAAACAGTCGTCTTTAAGCAATGTAAGTGTTTTTGGTGGCGTTCTTTAGGGTTATTGGGGAACCAGTATCGCAAGTTTTCTTTGTTGACATATCCGTCGATATGAAAATGTACTTCGTCAAAATGTTTCAAATAGTATGTGCTGTCCGAAAACGTTTCAGCATCGTTCTTGCAACGGTTTCTGGCAAAGGATAGTCAATTTTGTTGAGACTCTGAACAATTTACATTTTGTAAGTGTTGTTTGTGTTGTGAGCTTTAATTTTTTTTAGCATAACGTGCACTGTTGTTTTTTTTTTGGTCCTGTGGAGACCGCAATCTTCCCTATCGATTTATGCGGATTTCGAACTTCAGACACACGCCGGAACGTTATTGATAAGTTGGAAAGTTGCGTGCTAATCACTTAGTCGGTGAATATCAAACGATGCCCCTCCCATCTACCTCACACTGTTTGTATATCAATAATTGCAATTTAAAGATGAAAAATTTCCGCTGGACATTCTTAACCAGGTGAGGTGGCTAGTCGCTTGCAATGTTCAGAGATGATACTTCATGGTTACATGTAAAATAATAATATCAAAACAAATACTAATAAACAACAAAGAGAACCTTTGTTAGTGTCTTTCTATTTCTCATAAGTATAGATACAAACGTAATATACCTATACCGTATTCATCGAACGCTGAGACAAAATGTAAACAAACCATTAAAAAGATTCTTTTCGGGTCACGATTGCTACTAATAAAATGTAAAATAAAAATAAATAGTATTTGCCGGTATTTTTATTTAAAAAAAATCAGCACTGTACTGTCAGACGAAAAATATTGAAATCAATGTACGCAAACTATTAAAGTAATAAAATTGCTTTAAACAATTTTTATACATATTTTCAGTGTAATCGTTACACATAAAAGACCTACAAAAGTACTAATTGTCAAATATCGATTAATTTGCAACACTACTAAATTATAATGTACCATTGACGCATACTTTTGACAGTGAAATATCACTTGTTGGGTTTAGTCGGATTATATCCGCCATCTTTATTCGCCATTGTTGTTGACACGGTTGTGCATTGTTTTCACTACATTTTATTAAATATTCTTGTTATTATAGATTTTTAGTGTGTTTTGATATATTAAGCTTTGTTAGTTGTTTGTTGTTATTGTGTGTTGTTATAGTTTTCTGTTATTATTTACGTTTTCGTGGTTAAAATCATGGATTTTCCTGGACCAAGTACCTATTGTACTATTTATTAGCCTAAAAAAATACATTCGAAAAATATATCGTTGGTTTCTACAGAGAAGGATATTATTATTGCCCATAAATACGTGGAAGAGAGTTGGCCTAAAGATTATTACGTGTATAAAAGTGATATAAGTAAAAGTGGTGATATAACAGGTATATCGCAAGCTTACGTATACAGATTTAAAGAAACAGATACATAAAAAAGAGAACTGGGCTGTCTACAACCACCTCTACAACGCTTACCATGGCACTCTATAGTTGAAAGTATGGATGACTTTGATATGGGTGCAATACATCGGAAAAGTACACGTTTCGTTTAATAATGAACTGCCTACTATCGATAAGGTTCTGGAAGCAGTAAATACTGATGACATGTTACCTAATTTAAAGAGGACAACTTTCTTTCCTTATTGTTCAAATTACAATTTAAATACATCGAACGTTCTCGCAAAAGTGCAATGATTTTATTGTATTGTGGAGAAAACAATAAAAAAATTATTTCAAAGTTAAGGAAAGAGGGGAAGAAAATTTATTATTTGGATGAGACATGGCTTAATGAAGGTTAGTTCAATATACAAGTTATTTAGTATGTTTACAATGGCATTAATCATTTTAGTGAAAAGTGTAAAGTTATGACATTTATTTTAAATTAAATAAATAACACTAATATTAATACTATCAATAACAACTATTAATGTAACTACTTATTACTACTGTAATTACTAGGCTCATTGCAGAAATGTTTTTATGTTAAAAAACTTAGCATATTAGAGTTGATAATATGTTTCAAAAAATAAAAACAATATTATTTAATTTATTATACATTTATAAATTTACTTTAATTAAATTTACATAAATTTGTTTCAGGGCACACTCTGCATAAAGTCTGGCAAAATAAATCTAATAAGTCCTCAAAAGAAGCTCACAGTGAAGGTTTACCGACTGGTTTAACAAATCCTGGTGGAAAAGACTGATAAAACTTCATATAGGTAATTTAGCTCATACAAGTTCATGGCTTTATTCTCTAAGGTCAAATATATTCATCACTAAACTTTCTAACATAATTGGATGTCTATGAGTACCTATAATGTATGAAAATGTTATATTCATATACACCTATAATTATATAACAAAACATGGAATGTCATAAAATACAAATTCTCACAGGATATAATGGCTTTTGTTTAGTTTGATTATTTTAGCAGGTTAGACTATTTCTAGAAGAAGTCAGCTTTGACCCATGAATTTGCTTGGGTTACTTATGAAACATAGTTTGAATTATAGCATATAACAATAACTATCAAATGATATTTAGATTTCTCTGTTAGTGTGTTGAATAAAACACAATTTTAATAATTTAACACTCTGAACACTTTGTTTACATTAAAATAAAACATACATAATATAATCTCACATTATATAATATTACTTTAGATATATGGGTGATTGAAATATCAATGTTTTATTTTACAGGATCTAACTCGGGCATCTTAGAAGGTGGTGAATTAATTTTCGAGGCAAAGAAAGCTGATACCGACTATCACTCTGAGTTGGATGCATATAATTTTGAATAATGGTTCAGCCAAATCCTATAAACAAGAGTTGGTGATAATCTAACAGTCTTCAGACTTTTCTGAATAAATAAATTTATGAAACAATGTCTTTGGTATTATTTAATTGTGATTGATATGTTATATCTATAGTGATGTGCTGAAGCTTAGTGGTATTATCATTTAATGATTTGGTTGAATTGATTGGTTAAAGTTTAAAATCTTTCTCTAAGCACACACTAATGTGTTACGGCAGTTGTACTTGAGAGCTAGTTGCCTTGCTGGGTTTAGCTAGCTAGCTGGGTTTAGAAACTACTGATCTGATTCTGAAAATTCTTTACTACAGGAAAATTTATTTTACCCCCTAGTGACACAGTAAATTATATTGATATAGAGTAGTAAATTATAACAAACACGCACAAAGTCGCTAGTGCTTACTAGTATAATATTTATGTAAAAAAAAGTTTTAGAACCTGTGGTTCTTTGTTTACATTTTGTCTCACGGTAAAATGAATGGACTATAGGTGCAATGACCGGTTCTGAAAGCTGCAAGGGGCGACCCGGAGTTTATAACCTTACATAATAAAACGGACAATAAACCCTTGTTTTTGTTCATGTTTCGTCCGACGGTCACTGACTGTGCTTTTTAACAAAGACGCACAAAGGATTGAGTATAATTTTTGTATTTTTCTAGATAATTAGGTCAAATATTAAGCATCTGTTGTTTTAATTGACTTATAACGAGAATCGAGGTGGAGTGTAAACTTTCACGTGGTATTCATGTTACATATGTTTTAATCTGGATTATGATGTGTCTGATAGTGGTCGACTGCGGTTTCCACAAGCTGCCGTATTTCGACCCCTCCGTAGGGGTTGAAAGTCTCACAGTGACCTCGATAGCGAAGACCAACAGCCTCCAGAGGGCGGGCAGAGCGGGTCGGACTGCTCGGGGGAAGTGTTACAGGTAGCTCTGTTTATATTACTACGAATAGATAGGCAAAAATTGCGATTCTTTATCTTAAGGGTCGTCTATTATTTAAGTCAGACGTTTTTCAGGATTTTTTATTACTACACTTGATATAATCTGTAACTTAACACAATTGTTAAGAGTGATTAATTGTGATTGTTTAAGACGATGTCTCTACAACCATCTATTATTCACGGATTCTTTATATAAAGTACTAGCTGTGCACGCGACTTCGTCTGCATGGAACCTTATGTAAAAATGAGCGATTAATAAAATCATATGAATGTATCATTTACCTATATACTTTTCTCTCGTACTTACACCGCGTCGTTATTAAAATTACAATAAATTTTGATAGAGTGAACCGATTTTAATGAAACAAATACTAAGTTATTCTTGATTTATTGTAAACTCAGTACTTTAGCAGTGATGCGTGTTCATACAAACAGACAGATAGACAGACGGACCTTTCTAAAAATGATTGAAATGTATTCTATTACGTATGCCTAGACACCTGCAATAATTTTTTCCACGAAAATCAAAAAATTACAGTACAGGCACCTTAGATTTACATTCTTATTATATGTATAGAAGATTTGAAATGCTCATATATTTTTATTTCATCGCCTAAAGTGGTTAAATAATGAGTTGAAGTTATCATATATATTAATACGTGAAGCCTAAACTTTGTATCCCTTTTTTACGGAATTGGGCGAACGGATAAACGTGAAATTTGGCATAGTTAAAGTTTATATGGAGGAGAAGTGTAGAAAACTATTTATTTTTATATAAAATGCATTAGAAGTACATTAAATTAATTAAAATATGCATTACTCACACTACTGCTTCAATTTTACACAATATATACACACATGTAAATAAAAAACACATTTTGACATCTGTCAATAAAGGACTTCAAAAAAGGTTGTGAAGGAGGTTGCTACGCTCGACTGTATGTATTATTTTACTCTTACGTTTCAATTACCCTTTTTCATTCTACATTCTACAATGATATTATAACATAATACCCTTTGACAAAAGAACCCTAATAAAATTCAAACTTTGAAAAATCAACGAACTATGGTCGAATGTCGACCTCTGGCCGCCCACTAGTAAAGATTAATCCACCGTGGTAGTCAGTGTGCAAGTTTCTGACGAGATTTTGGAATGTCCTGTAGTGGTTTTTTATATTTTATTCATAGCCTTGTATTATTACACTTTCTATTTTGTAATGTTGGTGGTGTTTTATAGTTCGGTTATTGTGCGCAAGTGAAGTGGATCAGAGTGGATAATACCACGGAGCATGGATTCTGACTTGCCACAAAAACTCCCTGGAAAGTTGTAACAAAACGGGCCACCATCTTGTTGGAACATTGAAACGATCTCAAGAAACTTCTAATAGGATTACCTCCTCGACAATGGTAGTAATAATCCACTAGAAGATTGGTAGCAAAAAATAAATAAAATACTTAGTATACATTAGTGGTGGAGGTCATATAGAAATTGAAGTGGAAAATTGACTGACGTGTACATATTATCGATGGTTCGACGTGTTTTTTTTTAAGATTATACACAGAAGAAGAGTATGAGAAGTTACCACCGAGTGTACCTCCTGAGATGTGCAGGAGTGACCTCTCCTCCATGCTCCTGCAGTTGAAAGCCCTCGGGGTCCATAATGTCCTCAGGTATATGTCCCCCTATAACATTATACGAGTGATTAATATATATATACATAAATTTATTTCGTGTATCTCAGAAACAGCTCTAACGATTTGTCAAATTTTGTATTTATATTACATTCTGCTTTTTAAGTTTACCCATATACGCGTCTTTCTTTTAAAAACGCATTTAACTCAGATTTTTTTTTAAACTCATAATCCTCCTCATTATTTAGGATAGGTGTGCGTAAAAAAAACTGAAAATTAAAGATACGTTTGATTCGAATTCTGGCATATGTAAACGAATTTTTAGGAATGCATGTGGATTTACTAATTGAAAAGGGTATCGGCTGACGGTGATGGAAACCATTGTGAGGAAACCTGAACCAGAGAAATATTCTTGTAGTATTACTGTATGTGGGAAAATATACAACCTTGGATTTCTCAGAGTTTGAAATCGCCAATACGTCGTGGGCTGTCGTGATGACAATGGCCATACCTTCCTTTGCGAAAGAGGACTATGACCCTACAGTGGGCTTTTTACAGGTTAAGGATGATGATGATTATTACCTATAAATATTGTTTTTGGTCTTAGCGAGCCTAAAACATGGGACTAAAACTGGAGACTGTTCGCAGAAGAGACAAATAAGAGATTAGTTCTCCAGGTTCACGTTCCCGACTCCTCCGCCCGCGAAGAATCTCCTCGCCGGCCTAGAAACTCTGTACGCCCTCAAAGCGATAGACCGTAATGGTGACTTGACGGATAACGTGGGGATCCTGATGGCGGAGCTGCCTCTGAAGCCGATGTGTGCGAAGATGCTCTGCAACAGCGGTCAGTGTCCTTAATCAATTACCAAATCTATCAATATGTTACTTAATTGCCATTGCAAGTTCAAAAACTTGCAATTCCCACCCATTTTACCAAAATCCGACATCCCAAAATCCCACTCCCTTCTCCCCATTTCACCTCGCCTTCCCCCGTCAAAATACCGTCAGGGGAAAGTGTCCCCGTTTGCCAGATCATAAGGAACCAGTTAGCTTTCACCACATTTTTGAATTCAAACCTAGCCCACTCAACGTCTGTCGTGTATACCATCTTAGACCTTGAGAAATCTTGAAAAGCAGACAATATATAAGAAAACTTGTTGCTGTTTAGTAAATAAAATGTCACTCTATTTTTAACAGAGACAAAGTGTCTCATTCCACGTCCAATGATAAATAACTTGAAAATTTATTAAGAACAACTTTAAGTATTATAGTCCTAAATCCTTCCTATCTTTGATATAGAGAATAGTGGTTTCATGTAATCTACAATTTTTCCAACTTTTTCTCTTTTCATATGTCCTTTTTATATATTTAAGTAAAGAAATATATTTAAATAATTTAAGATAAAATTAGTATAATACATGTTTCGTTTTTTCCTTTTAATTAGATTATTTTCTCTACCATGCAATAAGTAGTAAACACTTATAATTAAGATTGCACTTGTACTGAATGACTCTTTCTAAATGTATGTATTAGACTGTCCTAGTGTGAATCGTGTTGGTGCTTCAAATAAATACATAAAAACACACATAAACAGACATAAAATTGATCCACGTTGAGTAGGTTCTTCTGCATTTAGGAGATATTAATTAGATGAAATCTCAGGTGAATACGGGTGCATAGACGAAGCTTTGTCAATAGCAGCCATGCTGCAGATGGACAACGTCTTCTCCAAGTCCACTAGTGGGAAAGATAACGTGGCCGCGAGGGTTTCAAGACGGAATAACTTTGAGGTACAAAGGCTTTCTTTAACGTTTTAATTGTTGCATTTTCTTGTCTGTCTGTTTGTTTGTCGTATTTGCAACAGATTTAAAATTAATTTAAGGTAGCTGAAGGAGATATAATAATGTATTTGAACATTATGGACTCGTATATGAAACTGAAGGCGCAAGATGACGATAAAAAGTCCAGAAAAGTCTGCAAGGAGTGGTGCCAGAAGATGTACCTCAATCACAAAGTCATGGAAAAGGTAGAATTATTGTATTGTAATGGACAAATTATAGATATATAGATAGATTAAAAAAATGATACTATCTTCTGAGGCTGTAATGTTAATCAGTTTGTTAGCGTAAGCAAATTCGTCGGAAATACAAATACCATACTATATATTATTAATAGTATACTTAAGACTATCAAATGAGCAATATCGACTTTTAGTTGACATTTCGCGAAAATAAAATACCTATTTATTTGGTAGGACCCTTTATAAAATCATTTTTTCTTTCTTTCCAAGATACCAAGACCCGATCGCTCATATTTTTGAAGATTCAGTTAGATATTTAAAATATTTGTGTTAATTTATTTGCGATAAACATTATTTTAATAATTCCTTTAACAATAACTTAGATTTATCATAGACTTAGATTACATGAAATGAAATCGATGTTCTTAATGTGCCGCTTAACGGCGTCACAAAACAGTCTCTCTTTGCAAGAAGTAGATATAATTGTTAAGTGAAATTCAATTTTATAAAAGGTATTTTTAGTAAATACTATAGTTAACGTTAATTTGAACTTCCGCCTGGAATTGATTGACCGCTACTGCGTGTTACTGCTACAAAAACATTTTTTTAGTAAAAAGAATTAAAACCGCATTCGCTGGTTGGACCTGACGTCGGTTGGCACTGTAGGTATTCCGATGCGATTTGGCGATCGATATAATATTTAATGGTGGATTTGTGTATGTAATGTAACACCTTCTTCAATCAAAGATATTTTTAACCGACTTCGAAAAAGGAGGAGGTTACTACGTTCGGTTGTATGTTTTTTTTTATGTATGTTAATCGGTATCTCTGTCAATTATGAACCGATTTTAATGATTCTTTTTTTTATTTGAATTGGTTATATTCAGAGGTGGTCCCATATATTGAAGAAAATATTTAACCCCTGAGGGGGTGAAATATCGTTTATTTGATTTTCACCCACTTCGTCTCTACGTATTTTCGTGAAATTGGAATTCATTTATTATACCCATTAGAAACCAGATATATTTATGGACACTAAAAATTGAGAAATAAAATTAAAATTTTACAAAATAAAATAAACCGCCTACGAAGTGAAAAGCTAATAAGGCTACAAACTACAAAGCGAAAAATAACTGAATTATTAAATTAATCAAATGAAACAAAAAATATTGATATTCGCGTGATATACATTTGTTGCAGGTAATTAAATATGTATTACAGTAATCACGTATAGTGACGATGCAGTTAAGAATGGCAACAAATACTTCTCAGCATAACAATCTTTATTGTTATAGTGCTAGGAATATAGGGCGATCGGATGATGTTGCTGTTATAACTATCTACGAAGTATTTGTTGCCATTCTTAACTGCATCGTCACTATACGTGATTACTGTAACGCTACGGCTGTTTCCCCAAGTTTGACTGGCGCAGCCTTGTGGATTTTTCGCGAATTTTCCGATCGCTATAATCGTAAACCCCGAAATTGGTTTCGCGAGTAGCGACGCGAACGCGAAAACACGAACCAAATAAATTTGTCTCCCTGTGGGAAACTAGACTGTACGCGTACACCAGACTCAGGAGGACATGGGATCGAGCGGCTGGTGAGTAGACCTTTTCACTTCCCGTTTTTCATTTTCCCAGTCTTTTCCATATTTTTCCATCAACCTAAATCGTTGATATTACTGATTGCGTTTATCTGATTTTGTTTACACACATATCGGTAAATTATTGATTCTCGCGATTAGTTTGTGTAGTTATAAGTAAGTAAGAGTAAAATGGAAGCTAATTTGGCAGCAGCACGACGTGCAAATAATAATTTAGAGTACCGTATTTTTTTTCGAACTGACTACGCTATTGTCCAAGCATATTCTTAACGGCTTCACCGGACCACTCACGATTTAGAATTTTGAATTAAAATTTAGAATATTGGAGATTCTCTGAAGAGTACCGTATTTTTTTTCGAACTGACTACGCTATTGTCCAAGCATATTCTTAACGGCTTCACCGGACCACTCACGATTTAGAATTTTGAATTAAAATTTAGAATATTGGAGATTCTCTGAAGAGTACCGTATTTTTTTTCGAACTGACTACGCTATTGTCCAAGCATATTCTTAACGGCTTCACCGGACCACTCACGATTTAGAATTTTGAATTAAAATTTAGAATATTGGAGATTCTCTGAAGAGTACCGTATTTTTTTTCGAACTGACTACGCTATTGTCCAAGCATATTCTTAACGGCTTCACCGGACCACTCACGATTTAGAATTTTGAATTAAAATTTAGAATATTGGAGATTCTCTGAAGAGTACCGTATTTTTTTTCGAACTGACTACGCTATTGTCCAAGCATATTCTTAACGGCTTCACCGGACCACTCACGATTTAGAATTTTGAATTAAAATTTAGAATATTGGAGATTCTCTGAAGAGTACCGTATTTTTTTTCGAACTGACTACGCTATTGTCCAAGCATATTCTTAACGGCTTCACCGGACCACTCACGATTTAGAATTTTGAATTAAAATTTAGAATATTGGAGATTCTCTGAAGAGTACCGTATTTTTTTTCGAACTGACTACGCTATTGTCCAAGCATATTCTTAACGGCTTCACCGGACCACTCACGATTTAGAATTTTGAATTAAAATTTAGAATATTGGAGATTCTCTGAAGAGTACCGTATTTTTTTTCGAACTGACTACGCTATTGTCCAAGCATATTCTTAACGGCTTCACCGGACCACTCACGATTTAGAATTTTGAATTAAAATTTAGAATATTGGAGATTCTCTGAAGAGTACCGTATTTTTTTTCGAACTGACTACGCTATTGTCCAAGCATATTCTTAACGGCTTCACCGGACCACTCACGATTTAGAATTTTGAATTAAAATTTAGAATATTGGAGATTCTCTGAAGAGTACCGTATTTTTTTTCGAACTGACTACGCTATTGTCCAAGCATATTCTTAACGGCTTCACCGGACCACTCACGATTTAGAATTTTGAATTAAAATTTAGAATATTGGAGATTCTCTGAAGAGTACCGTATTTTTTTTCGAACTGACTACGCTATTGTCCAAGCATATTCTTAACGGCTTCACCGGACCACTCACGATTTAGAATTTTGAATTAAAATTTAGAATATTGGAGATTCTCTGAAGAGTACCGTATTTTTTTTCGAACTGACTACGCTATTGTCCAAGCATATTCTTAACGGCTTCACCGGACCACTCACGATTTAGAATTTTGAATTAAAATTTAGAATATTGGAGATTCTCTGAAGAGTACCGTATTTTTTTTCGAACTGACTACGCTATTGTCCAAGCATATTCTTAACGGCTTCACCGGACCACTCACGATTTAGAATTTTGAATTAAAATTTAGAATATTGGAGATTCTCTGAAGAGTACCGTATTTTTTTTCGAACTGACTACGCTATTGTCCAAGCATATTCTTAACGGCTTCACCGGACCACTCACGATTTAGAATTTTGAATTAAAATTTAGAATATTGGAGATTCTCTGAAGAGTACCGTATTTTTTTTCGAACTGACTACGCTATTGTCCAAGCATATTCTTAACGGCTTCACCGGACCACTCACGATTTAGAATTTTGAATTAAAATTTAGAATATTGGAGATTCTCTGAAGAGTACCGTATTTTTTTTCGAACTGACTACGCTATTGTCCAAGCATATTCTTAACGGCTTCACCGGACCACTCACGATTTAGAATTTTGAATTAAAATTTAGAATATTGGAGATTCTCTGAAGAGTACCGTATTTTTTTTCGAACTGACTACGCTATTGTCCAAGCATATTCTTAACGGCTTCACCGGACCACTCACGATTTAGAATTTTGAATTAAAATTTAGAATATTGGAGATTCTCTGAAGAGTACCGTATTTTTTTTCGAACTGACTACGCTATTGTCCAAGCATATTCTTAACGGCTTCACCGGACCACTCACGATTTAGAATTTTGAATTAAAATTTAGAATATTGGAGATTCTCTGAAGAGTACCGTATTTTTTTTCGAACTGACTACGCTATTGTCCAAGCATATTCTTAACGGCTTCACCGGACCACTCACGATTTAGAATTTTGAATTAAAATTTAGAATATTGGAGATTCTCTGAAGAGTACCGTATTTTTTTTCGAACTGACTACGCTATTGTCCAAGCATATTCTTAACGGCTTCACCGGACCACTCACGATTTAGAATTTTGAATTAAAATTTAGAATATTGGAGATTCTCTGAAGAGTACCGTATTTTTTTTCGAACTGACTACGCTATTGTCCAAGCATATTCTTAACGGCTTCACCGGACCACTCACGATTTAGAATTTTGAATTAAAATTTAGAATATTGGAGATTCTCTGAAGAGTACCGTATTTTTTTTCGAACTGACTACGCTATTGTCCAAGCATATTCTTAACGGCTTCACCGGACCACTCACGATTTAGAATTTTGAATTAAAATTTAGAATATTGGAGATTCTCTGAAGAGTACCGTATTTTTTTTCGAACTGACTACGCTATTGTCCAAGCATATTCTTAACGGCTTCACCGGACCACTCACGATTTAGAATTTTGAATTAAAATTTAGAATATTGGAGATTCTCTGAAGAGTACCGTATTTTTTTTCGAACTGACTACGCTATTGACCTACCAATGTCTTAACAGCTTCACCGGACTACAAAAGTATCGGATGAAGTATATGGGTGATGCTGACGCCGCACATTTAGTAGCGCGGTCCGGGCGCCCGCTACGTCGTGAATCATTTACATTACTGTCTTGTCTCTTCCATTATTAGGTCAAAAATATAATAAATATATCCGAAATAAAAAGTGCATTATTTATCACCACCCAATGCCCCAAACAACTAAACATATTTTAATCTACATGAGTGGGGTTGGTTGCGGAAAATTAATTTGTACACACAAACAAGCAATCTTCCTATTATCTATACAAGTAATAAGAATGTAAATGTAATGTGTCTGTAGTTTTTAAATTGTAGTGGTTTTTTTTTATGTCATAAGTGGCAAACGAACAGGTGGTTCACCTGATATTGTGTGATCACCGTCCATGAACACCAACAACACCAGAGGAGTCGCAAGTGCGTTGTCACCCTTTAGGGAGAAGGGTTAGCGAAGGGAGAGGAACTGGGAGGGGAGGGGCGGTGAGCCTCCGGCGCTCTCACTGACCGAACGAAACGCAACAATGCAAGCACTGTTACTTCACGTCGGTTTTCTGCGAGAGGGTGGTACTACCCCGGACGAACCGACCCATTCATGCTGAAATCAATAATAATTAGTATAATTAGTTTAGGAATAAGCAATGAAATACATTTCAATCATTTTTAGAAATGTCTGTCTGTTTGTTTGAACACGATAAAACCTCACCAAGAAAATCATGACGGATATCCTTCAGTAACATTCAGTCTTCATTTCATTTCATTCAAATCGGTTAATTCTATAAAAAGTTAGGTACTTACATATTAACCTAACCGATTATTTTTCTCAATTTTCCGTCTCGGTTTCTATTACTATTTGTACACTTTCAATTATAATCCATTTGTACCAACAAAATGTACCTAAAACACAAGTGGCGAATAGACGAAACAAACGGCTTTTTAAGGCCAAAACCTATAATATTCAAATGTCATAATTATTTTTTTAATATTCTTGATGGTCATCTTTGGAAATCTTTAGTGCACCCTATGTACATATGCTAATAGAATATAAACT
The DNA here is from genome assembly GCA_015888305.1 of Antheraea pernyi. Classification (NCBI taxonomy): domain Eukaryota; kingdom Metazoa; phylum Arthropoda; class Insecta; order Lepidoptera; family Saturniidae; genus Antheraea; species Antheraea pernyi. The sequence continues at coordinate 932,813 of MU158813.1, read as the reverse complement.
TTCTAAATGATAATTAAAACCGTATCAAAATACGATGTATAATTTAGAACTATTAAGAGAACACACACACAGTCGCGAAAAGCAACTTAATATATACTCACTAGCTGACGCGGCTGTTGCTCAAAATAACAGAAACACGTGCACTATAAAATAAACCGGAGTTGAAAAAGGAATTCAAAATTAAAACGTGGCGCCATCTATATATCTCACAATCGCATAACAAGCGCCATCTGTTCGAGCCTGATGAAACTTACAATTCATAACAATGATCAACATAGTTATAACAGCAACATCATCCGATCGCCCTATATTCCTAGCACTATAACAATAAAGATTGTTATGCTGACGATATGTCGCCGCTCGCCCACACACCGGACATCGGATGATGTATGATGGGAATGCATAGTTTACAATTAAGCTATAGAGTTTAAGAAAGCCAGTCTGTATTTAACCATATAAGAAATCGGTCGAATTAAAAATTCAATTCGTGATTTAATTTTGTATTTTTAAAAACGCTACGGCTATTTCCCCAAGTTTGACTGGCGCAGCCTTGTGGATTTTTCGCGAATTTTCCGATCGCTATAATCGTAAACCCCGAAATTGGTTTCGCGAGTAGCGACGCGAACGCGAAAACACGAACCAAATAAATTTGTCTCCCTGTGGGAAACTAGACTGTACGCGTACACCAGACTCAGGAGGACATGGGATCGAGCGGCTGGTGAGTAGACCTTTTCACTTCCCGTTTTTCATTTTCCCAGTCTTTTCCATATTTTTCCATCAACCTAAATCGTTGATATTACTGATTGCGTTTATCTGATTTTGTTTACACACATATCGGTAAATTATTGATTCTCGCGATTAGTTTGTGTAGTTATAAGTAAGTAAGAGTAAAATGGAAGCTAATTTGGCAGCAGCACGACGTGCAAATAATAATTTTCATTAACCATATAAGAAATCGGTCGAATTAAAAATTCAATTCGTGATTTAATTTTGTATTTTTTTTAAACGCTACGGCTGTTTACCCAAGTTTGACTAGATAGTGTCACTATTTATTTGGCCAGAGCTTCGCCTTACAATACTTGTTAGATAATGAGAATGCGTAGATATCACAGATATCTTGCCTTTTAAAGGCCCATCTATAAGTCAAAGCGATTACTATTTATACATAATTCCGCAAAATAATATAAGTAACACAAAAATAATAAAGTACGAACAAATTAATGTTATTTAAGCTATGATAGCAATTGACAATTTCGTTTCGATTATAACCACTGTAAAGATAAACACCCACCTCCGATGCCGCTGCATCACATTCAAGAGACGAGACAACAACACGACCGGAACATACATTGACACTAGCGCCATCATATTAGAGATACACATTGATACTAGCGCCACCATATTATAAATATACATTGACACTAGCGCCAACATATTGCAGATACACATTGATACTAGCGCCACCATAATAAAGATACATAAATAAGAATAATTATTATTATATAATTTTAATAAGACGTAAATAAGAATATCATTATATAGAATTGAATCATTAGTTTATTGAATGTGATGCAGCGGCATCGGAGGTGGGTGTTTATCTTTACAGTGGTTATAATCGAAACGAAATTGTCAATTGCTATCAATATATCCTTCAATCAGAGTTGTTTTTAATTTCCAGGCGAGCGAAATAAGAAACAGCTTGGAAAAGTTAATAAAGGGAAAATTCAAGATAGAGAATAAGGTCTCGGATGATTTGGATCTGGGATCAGGTGAGGTTATTTTGCATTATATATATTTTATTAATATATTAAACTAGCTGTAACCGCGGTTTCGTACGTGTTTGTGTACTTTCTATGCTTATCTTCTTGCATCCATCTCTCTCGATTTACAGCATAGTTAAAGTCACGTCATTTTGTTTGTCTTTATATACGTACGTCTGTCTTTTTGGTTCAGTGAAGATAATTTATTACGACGTCAAAAATGCAGTTGAAAAGTAGCATTTATCATATGATTTTTTTTTGTTTTCGCGATGTGATGTATCTGTATTGCTAGCACCAACCAGAAGGTGGTAAGCTAGTCACAGTGACTCTCTTTTCGTTTATAAGTCGCCCCGGAGCTTGCAGGCCGGCATGACAGCTGTTACATTACCTATTGTTTATATATTAGGTTTCATTTAGGTATTTTTAGTACTTTTGTGTACAACAGTTATGTATAACAATATGCACAATTATTTCTTTGTACCAAACATAGTGCAGTCATTTTTTTTACTATCGATGCCAGCGACTTCTTTCGCATGGAAATTAATGTAAAAACCAGTCTATCGTCTACTTTGTGTTATATATTATTTATCCGTATTTGTAAGAGAGACTTTTGATAGAGTGGGCGGATTGTAATGAAACAAAGACGAAATGTTACTCGAAGATATGCTTCATAATCGTGTTTTAAAAGGTTTTATCATTAATACAATACTTTAGCAATGATGCGTGTACAAACCAACAGACAGACAGAGATTTCAAAAATACTAGCAACTAGATTTACATTGTTACTATATGTTTCTTTTTGTAGCACGACAAAGTGACTGAACTATCCCTGATGGTAAGCACAGTACAATCTAAAAACAATGGCGACCACCGAGTGATATACTATGCATCGCCGGTCGCCGCTGTCATGTCGCCCTGCGAACAGCTGGATATGCACAGGCTGATCCCGAAACGCGACCCACAGAAGCGAATCACTATGACGGGCTTTTTCGCCATATACATGGTGGTTGCGACCCAGTCAGGCTGTAGAATCCTACCACCCCGCTTTCGCCATTGCCTCATTCGTTATTCAGCAGGGTGCACCACGTGCAGGTGAGGTTGGCTTGGGTGTCTCAAGTCTTATGATGTTATTCGACACCCCTTACACTCCGAATATTATTATATGTATAGGGGTTGTTATTATCTTTATATGGCAGCAAAATCGGTAAGGATAATGAAGTGCGCGGTGTCCGGGTACTTCCCGCAAGCCGCGTCCCTCTCCGCCGAGAGCCGGTACCGCGGCGTGCGCGGCGCGGCCCTACACGTGGGCCCCGACTCCTGCCTCTACCGCACGCAGCAACCCAAATGGTATCTTATACTAATAAATGTACATTTAACTGTCTGTCATCTGTCAATTTGAAATAACTGTTCTTTGATTTTACTATTTGTTTTATGAGTTTGTCAATGGCATATAGGAGATTTTTTTTTATGCCAAAAGGAGGCAAACGAAACAGGTGGGTCACCTGATGTTAAGGTATCACCACCGTCCATAGACACTTGCAACACCGAAAGAGCCGCAAGTACGTTGCCAGCCTGTGTTTGGAGTAGGGGGAAGGGCAGGTGGGCCTCCGGCGCTCTCACTAACCTGACGAAACGCAACAATACACGCATTGTTGTCCCACGTGGGTGTTTCTGTGGGTCGGGTGGTACCTACTACCGCGGGCGAGCCGACCCAGTCATGCTGAAACCAGTAATAGCTACAGCGTGCCTCTACCACCTTCAATTTACTAATTATTGCTTACTTTAACCACCATTGTGCACGCATTGTTGAGTTTCCTTCGGTCAGTCAGACTGCCGGAAGCAGACAGAAGACTGTTGCAAGTGTCTATGTACGGTGGTGATCACTTAACTTCATATACCATAATATACACTCATCAAAAAAGTCTAAGCAATATCTACTAATTTAAATTTTAGGATGGTTCTTCGCATTATAACGATATATTTTATTTGTAAAATAATATATATAGGGTTCTATGATGTAAAAATAACAGCTGTTGTCTTTATAAGTTCTTTTAATAACAGAAATGAACAATATTAGAATATACTGTAGAAACTAAGATACATAAGAAACTAAACTTTTTTCTTACAAAATGAAATTTCTAAAGAAAATGTATTTATTGTGAAAGAATAGAACAATTTAATACAAAGTATGGTCTCCTCTGCTATTCAGAACTTGTCGGCAACGATTATTCATTGAATTAATGAGACTGTTTATGTCATCTTGCGGTATTCGCTCCCAATGGAATTGTAGCAAATCCTTCAGCTGTTGGGTTGTTGTCGCTCCGTCCAAGTCCTTCAAAACACGTCTCTGGAGCATGTCCCATGCGTGCTCGATGGGGTTGAGATCTGGCGATTGTGCAGGCCAGGGCAATACCCGGATGTTCTCCGTTGCAAAGTATTCACTGGTTCGCCGAGCTGTATGTGAACGCGCATTGTCATGCATTAACCTAAAATCGGAGCCAAAGGTTTGTGCAAATGGGTAGACATAAGGTCTGAGAATATCCTCAATGTAATTTTCAGCATTCATGTTTCCATTTACAAAAACGAGCTCAGTTCGCCTGTTCTTCATAATACCCGCCCATAACATAACTGTTGAGCCGCTGTATGGATGAACTTCCTGAACGCACCTGAGCCTTTCAGTATTTCCGGGCCGACGATACACTCGCACCCTTCTTGTATCAGGCTTAAACCCGAATCGCGACTCATCGGAAAACATAATTTTATCCCATTGTTCCTGGGTCCATGTTATGCGTTCTCTACACCATTAATATCGACGAGCGCGATTCCCGTGACGTATCGGTGGGCACCTGATTGGGCGTCGAGCTCGTAGGCCGTACTCATGCAGTCGATTTCGCACAGTTTGAGGACTCACATCAACACCACTTGAAATTTGTAGCCTCAAACTTATCTCTCGAGCGGTTAACATCGGCTGGCGTCTTGCAGTCAGTTGTATGTACTGGTTTTCCCGAGTGGTTGTACTCCTTTTACGGCCTGGATGCTGTTCAGCGGGTTCTCCTGTATTATTGTAGCGCTGCCAAAGACGACAAATAACACTTCTATGAATGCCAAAATGTCGAGATACCTGAGATTGATTACTTCCCGCTTGCAACATCCCTACAGCTCTTTGCATTTCATCTGCCTTCAAATAACGTCGCTTCATGACGTAAAGAATATCTAACAATTCACTTTTGTCGCTAACTTTATTTAAATGGTTGGTAAAATTATAAAATCAAGACTAAACGTAGCAATTAAAACGCACTTAAATTCAAACAAATTCGCAGTCATTTGAATTTTTTGAAAAAACAAAACATAATCAAATTTTTTTTTACAACCAGCCAGTATGTCATCAATAACAACAAAGTTTACTTACCTACGCACTTTGTGCCTAAATACTTAGAAATTAATTAATATAAATGATAAAATTTGTAATATCACGCATGTTGCTTAGACTTTTTTGATGTGTGTATATTTACCATTTTATATATGAAATAAATTATACAGTTTTTAGAAAAAAAAAATTGAAATAATTTTATAATTCACACGCAAATCATCGAGCATCACTATTAAAGTATAACGTATATGGGGGAAGTAATTGACAGTACTATTATCTAAGGGGTCGTCTATGAATTACGTGTGGCGTTTTTGAGGATTTTTTTGAACCCCCGTATCTCCGTGTGTCAGATTTATCTCGATCGCCACCCCCCACACTAATCTTTATATTTTTACTATTATACTTACTGTGTAGGCTAAAATGGTTAAGAAGCATTGCAATGCACAACGGTATTATCCGTCCTTCTTTAAATCCATCAAGTGTCATATTTCCTCCCCCCAACCCCCTCACCGGTGCTTAAGTCAGTCCGTTAACATAATGACTACGGCGCACATCTCTGTGATCGACTATTAAATAATAAATTACATCATAAACGTTCCTTAATATAATTAGAGTTTATTAAGTGAAAGGTGTGAACCGAAGTGTTAGTGAAACAAGTGGAGGCCTCCTACGACCGTGATAACAGCGAAAAGGTGAGTCCTATTTTTCCCCATATCTTTCCGACCGTTGTGCATTTTTAGCGATCACCAAAAAAGCATCACGCCGAATTAATCAAACCATTTTGTTCACAATTACCACCAGCGTTTACACTTACTATATGCATTCCATTTCGATGTATATTTTACATTTATTCACCAATTGTAATATATAACAGAATTGTGCCAGATTTCAGCAGATTGAAGTCTAGAAACCTGTTTTACTTTAAACTAATCGTCCAATATAATACCAGACGCTCCCTAACTTGATAGCATATTTTAGTGTGACTTCGTCCTCTTTTTACTGTATATTGAAGATTAATTTATCTCATCTCCAGGGTGATATTCACAAACGTACAAACCAAAGGCGACAAGACGTACATGCGTGATCTGATGACCATCGACAAGGACTGGCTTCTGGAGATAGCTCCTCACTACTACAAAGAGAGCTAACCATAAATTATGCGGTTTCCAAACGTTCAAAACTTTTATCTACAAAAGGTAGAATAATGGGACCCATATTTCTTTATTATATGGAATGGATCATGTTATATGGAAAATAAATTATAATAAAATTTTATTGGATTTCATTTGTATATAGAGCGTTAAGAAGATAGACCATTCTATAATCCTCAACAAGAATCGTGTATAAAGTTATAGTAACGAATAAGGTAGTGTGATGACTCAACGAAGCGTGGAACATGCACACAGATATCGCGTCGAATATTGTAAATAAACAAAACCGTTCTAATAACACATCGAAACTTTATTCCTTTTAGATAGAAAAAATGTATAGAAAAAATAAGTTTTTCCCTTAACAAACTGAAATAATTAAGAAAAAATTATCCGACACAACATATATATAGGAGTTGTTGACGTATACATGCTTGGTACACACACATATGTATTTTACTAACTTATATATGTATGAATATGTACCTTGGGTCAGTTTAGTTCTGCCGGGGAGTAGATGCAGTGCCAGTCGGCAGCTCCTGCTCTCCGGCCTGTAGGTGATTGGAGGCACCATGGGGTTTTAATCCGTGCAAGTCGGACATAGACCCTCAGCTGCCCAGCTAGGGGGGGTATCCGTAGGGATTTCCCCATCTGTCAGTGCCTTAAGCGCTCGCCTTTGTAGTCCGGTGAAGCTCTTAAGGCCATGCTAGGACAATAGCATAATCAGTTCGCAAAAAAAAATCGACATAAGTTCTATTCTGGACACCGAAACGAATACACATAGACGATAACTATAATCACAGAGTGGTATAAGGTTTATAAGATAAGTAATTTTTTATAAGAAAAGTGAATTTTTGCTTCCTTACATTTATAAATGGGAATCTTAGTTTGTTTATGCCGCTTTTACTACACAACCGATTGTCAAAAGAACATAGGATACTTTTTTTGAAGGTGGTAGAGCCACGCTGTAGCTATTACTAGTTTCAGCATGAATGGGTCGGCTCGTCCGGGGTAGTACCACCCGACACACAGAAACACCGACGTGAAGTAACAGTGCTCGCATTGTTGCGTTTCGTTCGGTCAGTAAGAGCGCCGGAGGCCCACTTCCTTTCCCCCTTTCCCTTCCCCTTTCTCTTTTACCTACCCCTCCCCCATACACTGGCTCACAACGCACTTGCAACTCCCCTGGTGTTGCTAGTGTCAATGGACGGTGATGATCACTTAACAACAAATGACCCACATGTTCGTCTGCCTGCTTTTGACATAAAAAAAAGAAAATATATTTTACCAAGCAATATATTAGATCTACATTAACCCGAGTGAAGCTGCGAGCAAATACTAATATTGCGTAATTTTATGAAACTACGATGCAAGTGATTCTTTTTTTGTATCGTAGGTATTTCATTGAAAATTTTCGGAAAATTATCCGATTTAGGGTATTAAAATTAGGTCTTTAATCTTAACGTAATAATTGGAAAACGGCATTGATAATGGAACATCAATAATCGACAATATAACCAACTATACATTTTAAATTCAGCCTGCGCATTAGAGAACGGAATGCATAGTAAATATAATCACTCTGATGATAGACGCATGTTAAAAATAGCACCATATTTAATAAAATCATTGAGTTATGGATGTCGCCATATTGGCCTTGATTGGTCTGCCGAGCGCCTTTCACTTTACCCCTACTCCGCGGCCGCGCGCCTGCTGGAATGCGACATGCGATAGATGGACGAAACATTTTCGCTTTAATTTCCCTTTAAAAACGATTATAATAAAAATCTATTGTTACTATTGTCTCCTGTATTATTTAATAATAATCTCTCTTTTCTGTAAACAAAGTAGGAAATATTATTATCTTATTCACGAATGTAAAGGTAAGTCTAAATTAGAATTCTAAAAAACGAGTGATTGAATATAAACAAGGCATACTCCTCCCCAATCTTTTTAGCCGCTCTGAATATAGCTGTAAGTTCCGGCTTCCTCATAATGCTTTCAGTGCACAAAAACAACATAAAATATCTAAATCTCTAAAATATAAAATTAATATTTGTTTATCTTAAAGTTATATCGATGTTATACATATTATTAGAAATACCAGAAGTAAATCGAATTTAAAAATAAATCTCACTTACAATATTAGAATACTAGAAATGGATTTATAAAAAAAAACCACAATTACATATCTCAACACTAGAACTCACATAAACAATTAAATAATAAGTAACACAATAAATCATAAAAACCCACAAATAACAATGTAAATCGGAAAGAACTCACACAATACAACAACAACCCCAGGCAATACAACCTTCCAGAAAGACGACCGAGCAAGAATGTCCTTGCAAGAATGTTCCCCAATGTTTTTTTTTTTTCTCGAACTGACTACGCTATTGACTTAGCAAGGTCTTAACAGCTTCCTCGTTCCCAATGACTGTTGCTTTCTGCAGCTGAAGCAGCGTGCGGGGTGACCGTTCCAGGTCTGCGACCTCTAATGGTGGCTTCATTCGCCGCCCTTATCATAAGGGCGTGGCTATTTGGCGCATTCTTGCGCCTTGTGGACATCGGCGGCGCGACTCGCTCTCATCCCGCTCAAAGGAGCGGCGGAGTAGTCGCGCCTGTGCGTCTGGGTGACTTTGGTGGGCCACCTGGGTGACCGCGATGCTGTGTGGCGTTCCTAACAGAAGATTTTCTCTAGTAACGCCACGCACGTCTTCTCGGCGTTTGAGTCGGGCTGTTCCCCTTTTTGGGCGGCAACTTCTTTAATCACGGAGATCATTAGATTTCTCTTCGCAGTGACCTCTAGGACTTCTTGTGGCGTGAGCTTGCGCCGCGGCTGCTTGGCCGCAGCACCTCTTGGGGGTGGGTCGTTAGCGGGGGCCACGAGGCTACCCGCAGCCGACTCCTCGACCATCTGTGGGGCCGCTTTCGGGTCCGCCGTGCGCCTGGCGTCACCTGACCTGGCGACGGTCCCTGCTCGGCGGTTTCTAAGCTCCCGCTTATATACGGGGCAGGCTGTCGAGCTATTTGCTGGGTGAACGGTTCCCAATGACTCGACAGACTCGCCTTTTATAGCATTCAGTCTAGTTACGACCGACAAATAACTTTCGACCAATGGCGTGTCAGGTCATTAGCAACACCCCCGTTGTAGTCAATAGTAGTACAGAGAGTGCTAACAATATAATATAACATACCTTTTGTATTCTACCCAGCTATATTCAGAGGGGCCCAAAAAGTTTGAAGTGGACTGTATATTTTTGTATGTTTTAAAAATTGCACATAGGTAATCGAGGAAAAAACAATGAAATAACAACAAAAGGCATGTTTTCATGACAATTAAAAAATAAATGAGTTTATCAGATTTAGCCTAGCTTCATAAAGGAATAGTTTATGTACAGATACTAAACGGGCCACTAATTTCTTATAGATATGACAACCATATACAAGTTTGGGTATATGACACCTACCATTTTAATCGAATTTACCTACGACACAGGACGTAGAGCGTGTTTATAATAGTTATTTATCAAACAACAATGTGTATGCAAACGGAAATATAATTCGATCTTTAGATAAACCCGGCATTCCCAGACGAACTCTTACTATCTCGACATGTTTCTTGTAAACATTATAATTGTGGTATTAATACTTTCATTCGTGAGCATATATTCTCGGTAAGAGCTCTTAAACGTACGCAGAGTGCTAAATCTTATAGAGAGATGTTTGTAAAACGACGAAAAACGGAACTAACTGGAAAGACACTGTCGAAATGAAACGCTATGTCTGGGCTTTATGTAGTAGTGTGGTTTTACTATAACGTTAATTGTTGCCCAAATATTTAATAACTAGTATGATTGTTTTTTTTTTCGAACTCACTACGCTATTTGCCTAACAAGGCCTTAACAGCTTCACCGGACTACAAGTTGTATGATTGCTGAGAACGTAGTTGTAACTTTGAGCTTTTAAATTTTAAACCAATAGACATAACGAAAAATCATAAAAAACTTTTTTGTAGAGTATTGTATTCTCTATAAAAATATGTATTACTCATATATAGATCTATTTGTCTCCGAGTTATAAAGTTGTAAAGAACGAAGAAAAATATCGGTGATATTGAGAGCAGATTTTTTTTAGAATTATTGCCAATACTTATGTAAGCTTAAGAAAGAGAACGGGCTAAGGACTTTGCTTCTTTTCCTGACAAGACGGGCGAGTAAAAAATGCCTAAAATTGAGCGTACATAATATATATTTTATTTTTGGCAACCAATCTTCTACCTAGTAGATTATTACTTCCATAACCGAGTAGGTAACGATATTACAAGTTTCTTGCGGTCATTTCAATGAACTGACAAGATGGTGGCCCTCTTGGTAGAATTTTCCGAGTAGTTTTTGTGACAAGTCAGAATCCAGAATCTATGTTCTGTGGTATTATTTCTCTTCCACTTGTGCCCAATAATCGAACTATATTACGTAAAACACCACCAATATTACAAAATATAGAGCTAAATAACACAATGTTGTAATTCAAATATAAAATCCACTACATGACATTCCAAGATCACGCCAAAAACATTATCTATCTCTTTCTATCACATTACAAAAACAAACGGAAACAGTTGGTTATTTTCCGTTACGCCATTTATAAAAAGTATATAAATACAATAAAAAAAGGGAAAACACCAGGTAAGAGTGGACATTTGACCTATCTCATGTTATCAAAATGACATTGTTTACTTCGATATATTCATTACTGTAAACATAATTTGTATATTAATCATTTCTGAGATAATTACCGATGGGTGCATGTGTCAGGGAAATGATGCGTCATACAGAGTTGCAGTTATACATTTATATTGCATGTTTTCATCTGTGATTACAATTTCTGGTACATATGTATTAACGCCACCGCAACTAAATTTGATCAAGTGTTTTTAGGTTATGTTGACTTTTTTAGGTTATGTTAAATCGGGTCCCGGATCAGACGTTGGCCTGATGTTAGGCTATCTTGGGGGGTGACTTCGGGGTCTGTTCGATCGGTGTCTGTCGGTCGGACAGTTCCCGAACGCCTGGAAGCTGGGGCTGCTCTACTAGTTGCGGAAGAAGGGCCGTCCCACGGACTGCGCGTCCGAGTATCGGCCCTTCGGCCTGCTGGATGACGCCGAGAAGATGCTCGAGAGGGTTGTTTCATCCCGGGTCGTCCAGCACCTGGAGGGAGTGGGGCTGAACTTAGCGGACGCGCAGGTCGGCTTCCGCCAATTACTACTTCTACGTTGGATGCCCTGTCCCTCCTGACGTCGCTGTCCGCGGAGGTGACCCCCCAGAGGGAGAGGGTGTGTGTCCCGGTGTCCTTAGAAACCTGTATAAGAGAAAGCCGTTCTTCACTTATAGAGGTCTTTAACTGAGATTGCTACTTGTCTGTGCCTTTGAATTTTGAGGAACTAACAACGTTGTTGGAGTTTTTGGCGGGATCTTAGTCTGTCATGTAGCGGATTATATATTATTGTATGCTCCGTTCCCTCGGCGTGGAACCCTTGAGTACACTCCTCGTGCGAATACAGTGACACAAAATCTTTCATCACTGCAACATCATTACACATATCACCTCCACACACGGTCACGCACATGCACGCACGTGCTTACACATGGAAGTGGAAGGGTTTTATTTTTTCCCTCATGGAACTGAATTAGTTCAGACAAAATAAATAATCCGACATGAAATTCATATAAGAGTTATTATATTGTAGCTTACATTAACTCCGATAGGTCGCGAATTGCATAAACTAGGCAACGGCCCAAGCCGAGGTGTACAGTGCACCCTTGAGCTAGTTGTCAAAATTAAATCGACTGAGTGCCTTAAACGCTCGTCTTAGTAGTCCGGTGGAACTGTTAAGGCCTCCCTAGGCCAATAGCGTAGTCAGTTTGAAAAAAAAAGAGGATAATAGTTTTTTTTTGTGAAAAAAATTTTTGTAGGTATCTTGGAATAAGTAATAAAATACATTTCAATCATTTTTAGAAATGTCTGTCTGTCCGTATGTTTGCTTGGACACGCAATACTGCTAAAGTATTGCGTTCAAACCTAAAAACGTGCGTAAAATCTCACTAAGATATTATACTATATAAATTATAAAGTATATCCTCGAGTAACGTTTAGTCTTGGCTTCATTAAAATCGGTTCACTCTATCAAAAGTTATTGTAATTTTAATGACGACGCGACTTAAGTACGAGAGGAAAGTAGATAAAAGTAAATGGACTTAATACATTTAATACATGACTTTATTAGTCACTGTTTTTTTACATTAAGTTCCACGCAAACGAAGTCGCGGCCACAGCTTGATAAAAATGTAAAAAGGGTTACTGTTTATCAGTATATCCGAATGTAGCCAGAAATAGAGTAGCAAAGCGTCGGACGCTGACTCGCGAGTCACGTACTTCGTGCCAATACCTCGTGATCCCCCGTTTTGTTTACTAAGGTGTTTGACATTATCTTTAAGGTTAAGTATTTGCACCCGGACTTCACTGAACTTTGCGACTGATTATTTTGTGGTTTACATTATAATATGAAACGACATTATATATCGAGATTTTAATAATGGGGAACATCGACGACTCGCTTAAAATCACAAATAACGACACAGAGAGATGGTGACAAAATAGTAAAGTTTTCGTAAATCTTATCAACATCGTTTAAAACCCAAAAATTATAATAAACAATTCACTATGATTATCTTTGGATACAATAACAATTATTCAGTTGGTTTATTTTCAATTTTTAAATTACATATAAGTTGAATCCACGTTACAGCTTCTCATATTATACAACGTAAATACGAAAGTAATTCTATTCGTATAGAATATATATCGTTCTGTGTCGATTAGACCTTGGAAGAGGTATCATTGAAATTTGGCATAGATATAACCTGATTGTAAACCTCAACATACAGACAAACATGCAAACGTAGTCTCCGAAAAACTACTAGTTTATATAGTTAGTGTTGTGCAGAGTCATAGAAATTAATAGATCAACAATGTTTGTATTTTTTGTTTGTTTTCTGGTTGTTTTTCAAGTTAAATACGTCATATTTGCTCCCAGTTAGAAATAAAGTAGTATGAATTTTAATATTTCTAGTAAACCTTATTTTAAATGGACGAAGTAATAAACTGAACTTGAACAGTAATTTATCTGATAAGATATTGTAAATTATATAATAATAATGGTATTAGCTGGTCAATCTCACTAAATACTGTTATTTGATTTCGTACACATAGTATAAGGAAGCCAAATATAATCAAAATGGCGCTAATGTATCAAGAAATTATGACCTGAAGTTAACAGTATAAAATGAAGATGTAGCGATAGTAACGCCATCTTATATCATGCAATATATCAGAAACTTTTGACATGTGTAGTCTGTACTCATTAGCTTTTTTTATATTATAGGGAGCAAACGAACAGGCGGGTCACCTGACGGCAAGTGATCACCACCGTCCATAGACACTAGCAACACCGAGGCAGTAACCAGTGCGTTGCCAGCCTGTGCTTGTGGGAGAGGGGTTGGGAAAGTGGGAAGGGGTCCTCCGGTGCTCTCACTGACCGAACGAAATGCAAAAATGCAAGCAATGTTACTTCGCGTGGGTGTTTCTGTGTATCGGGTGGTAGTAACCCGGGCGAGCCGACTCATTCATGCTGAAACCAGTAATAGCTTCAACGTGGCTCTACCACCTATTAATGATTAATATAATTAGAGAATGTAATAGAATACAAGAAGTCTTTTTCTAAAACTTTGACAATATAGATATTTGAAAATGTTAATCTCCATGGTTTCTATACGGATTCTCATGAGATACTCACAGATAACTTAAGCGTATATTGGAATAACTATTATATATATTGGAATTGGTTGTATAACCTTTACTTTAGAAAAATTTGCTGACGTAAAAAAAACGTAATTTAATGTTTCTGAATTTTTTAAGTTGGCATTAACTTTTATTAATACGCTTTATGAAGGCTCTTGAAAATTTATGAGACCTACGCGGTGGTTCATGGACTTAAATATAACGTGGGAAAGAGTGAAATAATGATTTTCAGGCCGGATAACAAACGATATACTCTCGTTCCGAATTTCACTTTATGTGGTACCGCTCTAAACAAAGTCGAGCAATTTAAGTATTTGGGCCACTGGGTCACCGAGGACCTTAAGGATAATGTGGACGTGGATAGGGAGCGCAGGGCGCTGTCTGTCCGATGCAATATCTTGGCCCGTAGGTTTTCACGGTCTACAGAGACTGTTAAGTTTGCGCTTTTTAAAGCGTACTGTCAGTCATTTTACACTTGCAGCCTGTGGGTTGACTATACGCAGCGGGCATACAGTGATTTGCGCGTTCAATATAATAACGCTTTCCTTTTGCTGATGGGGCTGCCACGTCACTGCGGCGCCTCCGCGATGTTCGCGGATGCTGATATTGACGGCTTTGCGGCGATCATGCGCAAACGGTGCGCCTCTATTATGCGTCGCATGCGTGACAGCCCCAACAGAATACTACGTGCGCTGGTGGACCGGTGGGACTCTCCGATGCTGGCTCGCTGGATACGGTTACATGCAGTCGTACAGTGAATTTCCACCATCACCGGAGGTTCCACTCGGACCTACCACTTAATGTATATATATATATCCTTTGTTCTGTGTTTTTGTTTATAATTTATTTTTCTGTTTTATTATTATTACTAACACTAATTTTTTAAACAAGAAATTGTACCCACAAATATGGATGTAACGATGAGTCTGAAATAAATGATATTATTATTATTTTTATTTGATTTTCAAACGCTATGCATTGCGGGTATGGATCTTACTACTCATTATTAACTTATTGTCACCTCTATGTGGCTCTCTCCCAGTTAGTGACTTAAATAACTTCTACACTAATAATCCTCAACTATAATACTTCAAACATTTTGTACAAATAATCGCACAAAGAGGGGGTAAAAGTGGGATACGAATCATAAACACTATAGTTATCTGTTTAAAAACAGATTCAAGTAATGTGTAGAAACGTAACTGGATGTGTCGTTGATATATTTATTGATTTTACGATAGTGACTGTGAATTAATCGTCATTCTTCGACAGTCATCGTTAGTATTCGTGTTTTTCTTACGAACAGGTGGAGTGTATAACATTACTCAGTATTTCGTACAAATATGTGTGCACTCTGTGAAAAACATTTTTTTTTTTTTTTTTTTTTTTTTCGAACTGACTACGCTATTGACCAAGCAAGGTCTTAACAGCTTCACCGGACTACTAAGGCGAGCGCTTAAGGCACTCAGCCGATTTTATTTTGACAACTAGCTCAAGGGTGCGCGGCACACCTCGGCTTTGGCTGTTGCCTGATACATGCAATTCGCGACCTATCTGAGCTAACCTAAGCTAAGCTAACTATTCATACATATATGAGTTGTTGAAACATATATGTGTACCAAGCATACATACCTCAACAACTCTTATATATATTTCGTATCGGATAATATTCTAAACTATTTCAGTTTGATAAGGGAAAAAAATAAAACCCTTCCACCTTTATGTGTAAGCGTGTATGCGTGCACGTGTGTGGAGGTGATATGTGTAATGTTGTCGCAGTGATGTAAGATTTTGTGTCACTGTATCGCGCGAGCAGCGTACTCAAGGGCTCCACGCCGAGGGAACGGACCTAGGCTTGAGCTGCTGCCGAGGGGGGCCTAGTCTGGTGTGCGGGAGCGAAATTTACCCCCAGACCACGGCGGCGTGATCTGTGGTTACGCGGGCGTAGGCGTGAGCACGCTCTGTTTAGAGAGACAGGCTGGTACTGATCGTTCACTGCCGTTATTTCATCGGGAGGGTCGGATCCGCGTCGGCTCTAGACGTCAACACGTCTGGGATCCCGTCTAAAATGTCAGACGATGGATTTTCTTTAAAATAACGAGCTAAACTAACATAATCAGCCACCCTGACCGACGGAGGGGTGAAATCTGAATTGAAACCTAACTGTAATACGACCGGGCGGTGATCTGAATCAAGTTCGTGTACGACTTGTATGAGTCGTACCCGAAGCGTGATATTTTTTAAGAGAGCTATGTCTAAGACTGACGGGCGACAGTTGTCTTGATAGTGTGTGGGTTCCGGAGGGGCTATGACGTCAAATGCGAGGACCCTACCTAGTTTGTCGAGTATCCTCCCGTTACGAGAGGTTCTCGGACTATTCCAGATAACGTTCCCGCAGTTGAGGTCCCCCGCTATAATAACTGAATCTCCTAAGTTGAGCAGCGCTCGTAAATCTGTTTGTAACAACTCTTTGTTCGGCGAGAGGTACGCGGACACTAATACAATGGACGGATGACCGGTCATACCTAACGTACATACTGATACTTCCATATTGGTTAGAACGGGCGGATCTATCGGCATGCAATATAACGAACGCCTATAGTAAATTAAGGTGCCGCCCCCGCGGGTGACACGGTCATTTCTAACTATGTTGTAGTTCGCGATTCTGGGATTGCGCATTTTCGGTTTTAAAAGCGTCTCCTGGACGAGGAGAACGTCAATCTGTCTATCGCGTAAAAAGGCAGCTACTAAATCGCGCTGTGTCCTAAGAGATCTCGCGTTAAAAAACGAAAGAGATAGACCGCGCGGTTTTATCCTATTCATAGCCGTGAATTTTAATTAATTGAGTTTAAATTCTGGGAACGAACGATACGGTGTAAGCTCGCAGCAATACTCGGGTATTGCGCGAGCACGTTGAGCTTGCCCAAATCCTCCTCGGCCTGGAGGGCCGCGTTGAAGTTTAAAACTTCTTGTAGATCGTGCTCCCGGAATAGCTGGAAAAGCCAGCTCTCTCCGGTGAGCCCCATAGAGAAGGCGGGCGCGGCGCGTGTCGGCCGTGCCTGCGGGATAGGAGCCTGAGGCTTAGGAGCCTGAGGCCGGGGAGCCCAGGGGGCCAGAGGGGCCCGCCCGGGTTTTGGTGCGCGCGGCACAGAGGGTGGCGCGCGCGGAGTGGACGCGGGCGCTGCCGGGGCGCGAGAGGCACCCGGCAGGCCAGGGAAGGCCTCCACGGACATGAGAGGCGGAGGCGGAGGGCGGGCGGCGCGCACCGGTGCCCTAGGTGCCTGTCGCGCCTGGCGAGGGCGTTGTGTTCGCGGTGCGCGGGGACAGCCGCGATAGTTCGCGGGGTGGCCCGCGTTACCGCACAACACGCAGCTGGGAGGTTCTGGGGTGTCGGGAGTGCGCACGCACTCCTTAGTGGCATGATCCCCTAGGCACTTAACGCACCTGGGGCGGAGATGGCAATTCCTCGCCGAGTGGCCATAACTTTGGCAGTTATGACACTGCGACGGGGTATGAGTTTTTCTTGGCGGCTCCGCGGTGATGCCGCTGAGACCACAGACTGAGGTGAGGCTAAAGATAGCCTTACCCTCTAAGGTACGGTCAAGGAGGACTAGAACCATGTTGTAAGGGGCGCGGGTGCGTGGGTGGTACATCCTATGTACCTCCCGAATCGGCAGATTTTTCTCCTTAAGGGAGGCGTTGACGTCGTCGACTGAGATCTCAGCCGGGACGCGACGAAGTACTACGCGAAGGAGTCGTTCCTCCTCTAATGCGAAAGTGAAAAAAGCTAACTTCGATTCCCTAAGGAACTTAGTTAGCGCACGGTGGTCGCTTATGGTGGGACACTTAACTTGAATGCCCGCCGGAGTGCTAAGGGCGGACGTGTAATTAATTTTCAAAACTTTGAGCTTATTCGAGATAGAGGTCCACTGGGACTTATCTTGAATCGTTACAGGGGGAGGTGGGCGGGGCTTCTTAGCCGCTACGGAACCCGATGCGTCTGTCTGAGAGAGCGAGACAGAGGAAGAATTGGGCTTGCTCGCCCGCGGTCTTACTTTTGCCGGTATAGCCGGCACCCGAACGCCATCTATATTGGCGCATTTCTCGACCGGGCGTGCGGAGCCCTGGTCGGAGTCTGAAGAACGCGATCCGCGGCGTTTTTGATAGGTGACGGTTTTAAAACCGTCGTCTACGTGCGCAGAAGGCGCGGAGTGCGCTGAGGGCGCGGGGGTCGCGATTATTTCGGAGGTCGCGGTCGCGGGCAGCTCGTCGGACGCCGCCACGTCGAGCTCCATATCGGAGCCGGCCTCCGAGCTGGAGCTCGGTATGGGGATTTGTGAAATCCCCCTATCTACGTCGTTCAAACGGGATTGCGGCGAGAGGGCCGCGAAAGAGTTAGCGGTCGCGACGCGAGAGACGTAATGCGTGTTCTCGGAGAACAACGCAGCGAAGTTAGCGTACGCGGTCGCAACGTCCACGTTCGGACCCTGCTGAAGCAGGTAGTCGCGGAACCTGGCAGCATGTTCTAAATCGGCCATCCCGGTGGCCTGAGGGGGGAGGGGGGGCCGCGAAACAACCTCCCTGCCTGAGGGGCAGGGGGGCACGCCAGACGTAAGTTATGGGACTATATCGAGTCCGGATTAAGAAAGTTGTTTAAATTGATACAAAAGACGAAAATAATACAATAATAAAGACAACAATTAAATAAATAATTGAAAAGTAAATAAATATATAAAGAAATGACTGAAGGATTAAAGAAATACGTAAATAAATAGATAAATAACTAAGTAAACAATTAAGTATACCAAGAAATAAATAGAGCAATAAATAAATACAAAGGAAAGGTCTCACTCAATTTCAGTAAAAGGAACGCAGGTGTGGTGCGCAGCTGTGAAGCACAGGTGCGAAGTGCAGGTGTGCAAATGACGAAAACCGAACACGCCCGAAGTAGTAACGAACGTCACTAACTCGCGAGTATCGAGATCGAGCGTAGAGCGTGCAGCAGAAGGGACGACCGCTCACGTCAACGGTCCGATCGGAACTCCCTGTGAAAAACATGTATTTAATCTTTATTATACAGACAGTAAATTATGTTTTATTTGTTTGTTGTCGTAACATAGTTTTCTGTCGTCTGGTCGTTTACCTCGCTTTTTGTCTGTAGTTGTTTTTCGTTCTTGTGAACTTTTAAGACAAATACCTTTGTTTTGTATGTTCACTAAGCATGCCGTCATTGCACGTACAACACAATTCTTGTTAAAGTAGCTGTGGCCGCGACTCCGTCCGCGTGAAACCTAATGTAAAAAAAATAACGACAAATAAATTGTATTGGACTCTAAGAATATGGTGTGTTACTCAAAACAACAGTAGCCGTGCTTCAGATACGTGCTTATTTCTAAATTAACGACATGCGGCTTCTCGAAACTATGAATTTAAACAAATGAGGAGTTTGATATAGAATTTTCAAAGCAGGTATATTGTTCTGGTGGAGTCAATGGGTAGCGAGTCGCACCGAACCGTTTTACTGTCATTTAAATTAATCTCAGAAACACTCATCCTTTACTATTGAACCTTTATTCATAACCAAACAGCATCGCAGTACAATCCTTAGGTCAAAGTTTAATAGTATTATTTAAGAAAAACCTATTCGTAATACAATCAATCCAAAGAATAACAACTTAATATAGCTTTAGACATTAACTGATACTTTCCAGAAGATTTAACGTTGTTCTATAGCGAATTTCAAGTTTCATCCAACGCACCGAATCGAAAATCCATTGAGAGCAATCATGTTTATTACATACAATAAGTTTATTCCAAATATTAGATACATTCTTTATGTGTAATTTAACAACAGCAAAAACAATAGTGGAAAGCGTATAATAAATTCTCCTATTGCCTTAAATTAGTTTTATAACGCTAAAGTTTTAAATGAAATAACAGCGCACATGTTAATATTATTTATGTTCGAGTTTTAATTCTTTAGAATATTTAAAACTATTAACATAATAAGATTAGCGCCATCTGTGAATGTAATTATAAAAGTATGTATTTATGTTAATAACACAAATAAATATGTTATACATATAAATAAAAATACAAATAAATAAATATGTTAATAACACTCCCATTTAACGACACACACTCTGGACATTGACAATATTTTACAAATTGTAAAAAAAAATATTTCTGATATAATAAGAGTGTAAATGTAAAGTGTCTGTATTTTTTAGATTTTCGTGAAAAAAATTGTCGCAGGTGTATAGGAATAAGTAATAGAATACATTTCAATCATTTTTAGAAATGTCTGTCTGTCTGTATTTTTGTACGAAAATGCATCACTGCTAAAGCACTGGGTTCACAATAAAACCTCATATAAGAAAAGCATATCCTCGGGTGTAACTTAGTCTTTGTTTCATTAAAATCGGTCCACTCTATCAAAAGTTATTGTAATTTTAATGACGCCGCGATTTAAGCATGAGAGAAAAGTAGATAAGCGAATGGACTAAATACGTTCCGATTACTTTATTAGTCATTGTTTTGTACATCAGGTTTAACGTGGACGAAGTCGCGGGCACAGCTAGTTATAAATAAATTGTGTTTTAGTCATACTTACATTTCTAAGCTCATTCTTAGTATTATTATAATCTTTACCTCTTTTTTTATCTACAGTATTTTTTTCCACCACTTTACCTCTACTTTGTAAGAAAAAAGTAACTTGTGGCATTAAACTCTCCAGTGCATTCGTTAGAGTATAGTAAAGGACTAATTTATTCAAAACGTAACTGAGACATTAGGATCAAATCAAATTTATGAAAGTTATAATTCGAAATAAACCTAAACAAAACACAGAATAATCGTATTATTATCTATACTCTCCTGTGTAATGTTCCTAGGACATTAAAGCAATAAAACGATAAATTTAGCGCCATCTTTTGCCGTGAAAATCATATTTTTGTAGTTATTTTTAATTGAAACACGTAAAAATGTAATAATTCGTATTAGTTATATTTCATTTCGATCCAGTCCACAATGTATGTATAAATATTAATGTATATATATGTGACTATCATACATTTTATATGTTACTATAGTGTATAAATATTACCATACTAAATTTCATCAAAATCGGTTGAGTATTGCTGATACGCATATAAACAAACCGACAGAACAAAATCTCAAAAACCATGAAAATGCAAATTAACCCTTTAATGTTTTATTATATATAGGAAATATAAACACATATATATTAATGTAAATATGTATGTAAATTATATCACATATGTTACTCCGATCTATAAACTATTATCTAACTATGAATAGGTCGGCTCGTCTGGGGTAGTACCACCCTCTCATAGAAAACCGACGTGAAGTAACAGTGCTTGCATTGTTGCGTTTCGTTCGGTCAGTGACAGCGCCGGAGGCCCACCTCCCCTCCGCTTTCCTCTCCCTCTCTCTCCCCTAACCCTTCCCCCAAAGGGTGGCAACGCACATGCGAGTCCTCTGGGTTGTTAGTGTCCATGGATGGTGGTGATCACTTAACATCAGATGACCTACCTGTTCGTTTGCCACCTATGACATAAAAAAAAAATTAAAGTAAAATATAAATATTTTACCTCTACAAATTACCTTTTTTACCTTCCAATTTATAGAAATAAATAGTTGAAATTTGAAAACAATTAATACTACAGCCTACACCTAAAAATACGTGAGAGAAACTATATTACATCAGTACAGTACCGAATCATATTCTTTATAATATTCAACCAACGCTGAGGAACGAAGATTAATCGAAACCAAATCAAAAGTGAGAAGATCTTATTTTTATTTCAAACTGATTAATTACTGTATTGGCCTTTACAACTTCACCGGACTCCGTGAATGAGAAGACGCTCAACAAAATTATCTATACTAATATTATAAAGCCGGAGGGTTTGTTTGCTTGAACGCGCTAATCTCAGGATCTACTGTCAAATTTGAAAAATTATTTCAGTGTTAGAAAACTCATTTATATATCATCACGCTAAGACCAATAGGAGCGGAGCACCAATTAAGAATGTTTCAAAATCTTTTTTTTTTCCTTTTGAGAGCTTCCGCTGTGTATTAGCGTTAGCCCAAAGTAACTATGCCACGGGGACGAAGTCGCGGGCAGAAGCGTGTAATATATATTATATATATTAACGAATGAAATTCACATGGTACGTAATAAATCAGCTGTCAAGAGAAGGCCTCCCACGCTTTGTAAAAGTAGCGTTACTGTCTTATAACCCCTTCGATCAACAATAACTAGATAAAGGGTCACGTACGAAATCGAAGCTAAAAGCTATCCGCGTAAATATATACGTATGTGTAGCTATTTGTTTACTAAAAAAAGGGAGAAAAAAAAGTTTAAAAACAGTTTTAAGTTCAACCTAATTACAACCATAACACCTAGTAATAAAGTCACAAATATTCAAAATATTATCTAATTCTAACTAAAGCAATAAATTACTCCCCTCACAAATGAAAAGACAACATAAACAACATTTAGTGTGAATTCAACCTTAACACGCAATGAATAAAGTACTTTTTCCCGTTATTGTGCGTTGTTGAAGAGCCTTGGCCAAACATTTGTACCACAGGTATAAAATCGGTAATTTTGTTAAAAATTTGATATTATTTGTTAGTTTAAAGCTTAAAATATAACTTATTCTACATGTATTTAGCGAAAGTAAGATACTTCGGCCGTTAAATTGCTTTTTCGGGTATTATTTTTGCATCTTTTGAATACACTGCGGCATATGAAACGTGCATACATTGGCTGTGTTTCAAACAAACTAAACGTATTTTTCACGCCGACCCGATATCTAGTTATTGTTGATCGAACCCACCCTTGATATAACCCTCAATATCGTTGTCCCTTGGTTGTAATCTACGTGGGAAAGTGAATAAAATTTGATTCGTTTCGGCAATTAAACGAACCAGCGCCAAAAAATAGTAATATCAAGTGTGTTTTTACATCGAAACATCAGACGTCCATGTGACAACGAGATAGGTACGTGATGGAGAACTTGTTACAGGCGTATCAGAGGTCACAAGCGAAATCATTTTGAACGACATAGAGTAAAAGTTCATATCGATAATACCCAATTTTACGTATATAAAACATTATTTTATTTTCTTAAATAAGCAACTTATTAATTCAAAATAAAAAATACTTTATTCAATTTAGGCGCTTATGAATGTCAAAACTAGCACCGGTTCTGAAACAACCCAATCATCGAGAAGAAACTCGACCGGGCTTATTTTTTTAACTTATATATATTTGCAATACATTACACGTTACAATCGTTATTAGTGGATGCACAGAGAGGAGTCAATTCCAGATATCACCATCGTTCACATATTGTCTACGATAGCCTTTTGATACCAACACCCGCTTGACATGGCGCTTAAACTTACAGTCTGGCAATTTGGTAATATGTTTTGGGACTTTGTTATAAAATATTAGGTCTTTACCTATGAAATTGCCGTTTTCTATGAAAAAAATTAAACGAATTTTTTTTTCATGTATTTTTTATTTGTATTAATCGAAGTAATCACCCCTGCAATCAATGCATCTTTGCCAACGCAGTGGCAGTTTATTGATGAAATTAAAGAAATCAGGTGGACGGAAGGCAACAAATTCTTCAAAGACATTTTGTACTGCCTCTCGGGTATTGATTTTTTTTCCCGCCAAGGAGTTATCCAAATTCTGGAAAAAGTAGTAGTCTGTAGGCGCAAGGTCTGGTAAGTAGGGCGGATGAAGGAGAATTTCCAACCCGAGTTCTTGGAGACCGTCTGCTGTGCAGTATGAGGTCGCGCGTTGTCGTGCAGGAGCAGCGGAGACGAGCGATTGACCAATGCTGGTTGGAGATGTGCCAGCTTCTCCATCATTGTATTCAGTTCTTCACAGTACACATCTGCAGTAATGCTCACCCCGTTTGGTAAGAAGCTGTGATGAATCACGCCGGCGCTAGACCACCAAAACTTTTCTAGGGGTAAGTTTTCGTTTAGGGCATTGTTTAGGTGCTGAACCAGGATCCAACCAACTTGCTGAGTGCTTGCGGTTATCAAACAGAATCCATTTTTCATCGCAGGTAACAATGTGGTTCAAAATTCCTTCATTTGTGTGTCTGTTGAGCAGTGCAAAGCACGTCTCGACGCGTACTTCGCGCTGGCGATCATTGAGTTCGTGGGGCACCCATTTGTCAAGCTTTTTTACCTTGCCAATTTGACGCAAATGGACCAATATTGTTTTGACGCTAACGTCGAAAGCTGCTGCTAATTCAGCCGTAGATTGTGTATCATCAGCTTCCACAATCGCCTTTAATTCGTCATTGTCGACCAAAGTCTTCGGACGACCGCGAGGTTCATTTTTCAGGTCGAAATTCCCAGAACGGAAGCGAGCAAACCAATAACAGGTGGTGCGTTGGTTTGTAGTGTTAGCTCCGTAAACGTCGTTGATGTTGCGTGCCGCTTGTGCCGCGTTGCTGCCACGACGGTACTCATATTCCATAATTTCTCGAATTTTTAACGTATCCATGATGGCAAAAAAGATTGAAATGCGATGAAAATGTAACACTAATCAATAAACAAATGACTACTTTTGGAAAAGAATACCATGTTTTTAAAATAAAATTAATTTGAAATTAGAATTCTTAGCCAAACAAAAATTATTTTAATTTGAAATGGCCAGTACTGCAGAACGGTAATTTCATAAGTAAACACCTACTATAATGTTATTAAATTAATATCTTTCAAATAATCTCTATATTTGACGTAAATTTATCGGTGTCTTTATTTTTGATTGATATGTATGAATGTTTAGATTTAGTGGTCTCCTTTTTTTGTATCATGCTATGTATATTCGGACGCTCTTTTCTTCTTTGGTACAAAAACTTAGTGAATATCAGCTTTCTTGCATTTTTACTTTATATTTTTAGACCCCAATAAAGAAACATTGACCCTAAACACATCTACTAATAAGATAGACGTTCGAGGTGTTTATCTTCTATCTACATATATAATAAGAATGTAAATCTAAAGAGGGCTGTACTTTTAAAATTTTTGTGAAAAAGATTGTTGCAGGTGTATTGAAATAAATAATAAAATACATTTCAATCATTTTTATTTTTATCTGTCCGTATATCTGTCTGTCTGTCTGAACACGCATCACTGCTAAAATAATGCGTTCGCAATAAAACCTCAACCGGTTTACTCTATCAAAAGTTATTGTAATGTTAATGACGACGCGACTTAAGTACGAGAGAAAAGTAGATATGTAAAGGGACTTAATGCATTCAGATGCTTTTATTAGTCACTGTTTTTTTTTCATCGGATTCCACGCGGACAGAGTCGCGGACACAACTAGTAGAGAAATAGTTAGTCGATTCGACTCTGCGCATATTTATTTACCTATCCAATAACCTCAGAATCGAGTGACAACTGTCAAAGATCAATTAATATAGATATTATTCCCATGTTTACCCAGACATGTGCTGTTGATTATTTTTAAGGTATTAATCTCGCTTAACAATTACTGATAAAGTTTAAATTGTCACAATATGTGATTAACATTGTATTTAATTCGAAGAAATGATTAATTAATGGATTTATAAATGGACTTTGTTCTTACACATTCATCTAATTGCATGATATACTTATTATTATTTCTTTTACTTTATTTTTGGCAACATATCTTCAAGATTATTATTTCCATTGTAGAGTAGGTAATAATCTTACAAGTTTCTTGTGATAATTTCAATGTTCTAACAAGACGGTGGTCTCCCTTGTTAGAACTCAATAGATGGTAGAGCAAGCTGAAGCTGTTACTGGTTTCAGCATGAATGGGTCGTCTCGTCCGGGATAGTACCACCCGACCCACAGAAAACCGTCGTGAAGTAACAGTGCTTGCATTGTTGCATTTCGTTCGGTCACTGAGAGCGACGGGGCCACACCTCCCCTCTCCCGTACCTCCCTCTCCTCCTCCCCCTCCCCCATCTCTAAACACAGGCTGGTGACGCACTTGCGACTCCCCTGGTGTTGCTGGCGTCTGTGGACGATGGTGACCTTGGCATTGGGTGACCCACCTGTTCGTTTGCCTTCTATGATAAAAAAAAAAACTTTCAAAATTGTGGTATCTCAGAATTCATTTTCCGTTGTATTATTTCCCATCCACTTCACTTGTGCACAATAACTGAACTATATTCCGTAAAACATCATCAATATGTAACACATATAAAGTCAAATAACACAAGATTATGAATAGAATATAAAACTCACAACGTGATAGCTTAAAATCCCGCCAAAAACTTTTTTCTGACTCTCGAATGCAGCTGCTGGAATATACCACCAGAGTATACTCGGGGAATATATCCAGTAAGCTGTCCGTTATTTACCAAGTAGATTTTTTGACTTGAGTATTGGTCAAATCGTTATTTTATAGCTTAAAAACATACAAGACAAAAAATATTGTTTTCTCTAAAAAAATCTAAAATTTTGTCCTTATCAAACAATACAAATTAGATTATTGACGCCGATATCAATATTTTCCATCCCAACGAATTATAGCAGATGGAAAATTATTAACACTTAGTAAGTTATTGAATGAAACAAATAATTAATTTCTAAAAAGTGAAAAAAAAACCACATCAAATGAATAGAAAAAGTATAGTCCTATAAAACGGCATCGGATTTTTTTTTCTTAAATGTTTTAGGCTATAAACTAACAGTTTGAACTATAGACAAGTCAAAAAAGTCAATTTAGTAAATAAACGGACTATCCAGATGGACTTCGAAAAACCCCTACAACCTGCTTTAGTTTCACAATGTTTGTCTTAAATCTTCTCCTAAATGAAATGACACACAATTTGTACAAAATTTAAATAGAACGTAGGGAGTCACGTAAAATGAAATATGTGTGAGGTTACAGTTCAAAATAAGCTAAATCCAATTTTCACCATTCCTAACATGTTACGTTATTTTTCATAAAACGTGTACGTGTAAAATATAAGTAAGAACATAAAAAAAAAACTAAAAACCGTATGAACGGCATAGTTTTAACTTTTCACCACCACGTTTTTCACCATCGTACTACCCGCCGAAAACTAAAATTTCATCCACACCACCTGGATGAGTGGAGGTCTTCCACGGTGAGGCTATCAAGGTCGTTTCTGCCTCGTACTTCGACCTTGTGGAATCGACTCCCAGCGGCGGTATTTCCAAACAATTATGAAATGCAAACCTTCAAAAAACGAGCGTATACTTCTATAAATCCCCTGGTGTTGCTAGTGTCTATGGACGGCGGTGATCACTTACCATCTGGTGACCCGTCTGTTCGTTTTCCTCCTATAATATTTAAAAAAAAACTTCGTTCTTGGTATATATATGAATGATTAAAATTGGGTTTAACTCATCTTGAAATTTAACGACTCATATTTCAATAGAAACGAGATTAATAAATAATACTATTCCAATTTTCAGGGAAGGGTTATAATTTTTATGTACAACGGTAAGGAAAAAAGTATTGCTTTATGATATTTCCATATTAAAATGTAATCTCAAAGTACCTAATAAATATCTCCACGATATCTATAATGTTATTGGGTCAGATGACGGTTTCTCCCTAATGAGCAGACGCGTAAATTTTCCTGTTACGGGAGAATTCAATGGACTTGGTATTTGTATTGTTATGGTTAAAATTTCACCTAAATCCGTATAAAAAATGTGCAGTAACTTCTCTTTTTTACGAAAACGAATTATTTATCACGAATTTAAGCACTGTTTTTGAAGGAAAGCAAATACAAAATAAACTCCATTTGCATGTAACGATGCTATACTGGTACTGTTATTAGAATTTTGACTGTAGAAGGCGTTACTTTGCGTTTAAATCCAGCTTCAAATATTATAGTAGACGTTACTTTGCACTTCCGCCTGGCACTTTCACCACCACCACTATAATATTTAGTTATCTTGTTACATCTTGTATACAGTTATCTTGTTTACATAATGTATTAAATGCCATCAGAATATGCACATGTTCAACCAACGATTGTAAAATGCTAACCATTGAAATTGAATTTGGTAATAGGTTTATAGAAGGGTATGCGTGACGTTATTTATGTTTAAAATGAAATGTCCCACATGTCTATTACAAGCACTGTAATATCATTCTGTGATACAATGGTCCCGCTACACAGGGGTAGTTAAAGTAATACGTGCCGGGCAGCGTCTGTAAGCGACTGGCGAGCGGTGCGCGCTAACTTACATTCACGCCTGAAAATGCTGATACAGCGTCTCTCGCCCGTCGCTACAGGTTACTACAAAGTTGGATTTTTTATACTTAATATGTTTTAGCGTATGACGATAATCTATTCTGATGTTAAACGACGATCTGGTCCAAGATGATAAACACGCTAAACTTAGAGAAGACTGGCTCTTAAGTGCAGCTGCCAGAACAAGCCAAAAGGTGCTTGGAGGAAGATTTTCAATTTGAGAGTAGGTTGTCAGGTATGCTATGGTTTCTTCACGATATTTGCTAATACTCCAATTCATTCGCAAAAATTGTAATCTATGTCAATCGACACGGTGTCCCAACACGTTATCCACTCAGCATTGTCTTGTTACATTATATCCTATTGTTATAACCTGATTAGTAATTACAACAACCAATTCAATAATAAAAGCTTTGTTTAAAGAATTGAACAATAAACCATCTAAGGCTCCTTTTTAAATAGATTGCTTACACATTGCTACATCTTTACAAAATAATAACAAATACTTATCTCTTGATATGAGTGCACAGAGCGAGGAAACCTGGACAATGCTAAATACTGTGACCTAAATGCATGTTTCAGGAGACCCTTATTGATGTAAACTTCACTGCCGGCACTCCTCTACTTAACTAATTTTAAAATAATCTACTAACGCTGCGTTCTATTTTCTCCAAATTTATATTGTCGTTCGATAAATCAAAACCTAATTTCCGCTGTAAGCAAATCCTAATGTTTTGCTCTTATTATCAAAATTAAATATCGAAATTTCTTTGTACGATTAAAATCGATACAATACAAAGGTTTGACTTAATTTTAGTTCGCAATCAGTTATAGTACTATAGACATATTTGTAGGAAAATTTTGATATTACATGTAAAGACGCAGCAATGCCGTTTCTTGATTATAGCTTGGTGTTCTTGATATATTAGTTTTGTACATGAAGGTACTGCTTTTACTAAGCCCGCCTTTAGATGTATAAAAAATAATAGTATGAGTTTAATATCTTCAGTAGTCTTAGGGGTGTAAGGGGTGTCAAATAACATCTAAGACTTGAGACACCCAAGCCAACCTCACCTGCACGTGGTGCACCCTGCTGAATAACGAACGAGGCAATGGCGAAAGCGGGGTGGTAGGGTTTTACAGCCTGACTGGGTCGCAACCACCATGTGTATGGTGAGAAAGCCCGACATAGTGATTCGCTTCTGCGGGTCGCGTTTCGGGATCAGCCTGTGCATATCCAGCTTTTCGCAGGCCGGCATGACACCGGCGCGGCGATGGATAGTGTGTCACTCGGTGGTCGCCATTGTTTTTGAATTGTACTGTTCTTTCCATCAGGCACAGTGCAGTCATTTTGTCGTGCTACTATAAAAAAAAAATCCCTTTGGTCTTGAGGCGTATGTAATAGTGGGCGGTTTACAATTACTGCTTTGCCATAGAAGTAACAGTGACAAAGTTTCTGTTGTAATCAAATCCTGCACAGGTTTCGTGAATTCTTAATTTAGGAACAATGTACTCGTAGAATACGACAGCTATGGACATAGCTAGGTACTAGGTACCGTCCACAATATACCAGATGTAATGTCCGTTTTTGTGGTGGTTTGTTATATCACAGTACAGGATCAACCGATGCATACTCAGTTACAATAATCATGAACATACATGTGCTGATAAATTGACACAGTGACTCTTTTTTAATTTACCATCAGACACGGTTTATCATTTTGTAACGTTATAAAAAAATATAAATAACATTTTCTTGGAAAATTAAAGAGATTTAATTCATAAATCAAATGGACTTATCAAATTATTTAATGAGATTATATAAGATTTTAGTAGGAGACAAGATAACGTGAATACATAGGTAAGTAAGCTTAGTAATGTATTATCAATATTTACCTGCATTATCTTTGTAAACATTAATAACTTATCTAGTACCAGAAGCGTTGCTTTCGTAAAATTAATATGCAAGAAATCTATACTTATTAATAAAATACTAGATATATGCAAGCTGTGCGCGCATCACGCTAAAACTATTGCATAGATTGTGATCGATTTTTTTAAGACTTACTTAAGACACTTTGTCCTTATTTAAAAAAAAAGTCGAGCCCGTCATAAGTACAGCTGACAGAAGTGAAAACTCGAAACAATGGAATAACTGTGTTCATTTTTAAATTTTGAAATCATCTGAATTATTTAAATTTTAATTATTTTAAAATATTAGTTTGGATTCCACATCTATTGACACTCCGAGTAACCGGGCTGGAGGAGCCCAATACAACATATCAATATTACACGTACATTTGCCGCTACACTACGCGTCGCTGGTCTGACACAACCTCAATACATCACGAGCATATCGAGGTTTTTTTATATCATAGGAGGCAAACGAACACGTGGGAACACCGTCGTCCATAGACACCAGCAATACTAGGGGAGTCTTTTTTTTTTCTTCGAACTGACTACGCTATTGACCCAGCAAGGTCTTAACAGCTTCACCGGACTACTAAGGCGAGCGCTTAAGGCACTCAGCCGATTTTATTTTGACAACTAGCTCAAGGGTGCGCGGCACACCTCGGCTTTTAGGGGCTTTTCCTCGACTAGGGGAGTCGCAAGTGCGTTGCAAGCCTGTGTTTGGCAGTAATGGCAAGGTAATCGGTCACGCGACGCCATAAGTTTTTCCTCTACCAAATATATAAACATTCTTTTTTAATCTCTCAACGCGGCTTAAGAAATATTCTATTCAAAAATGTATCACTATATCTAAATAATAAAAACATATCACATGCGCAGGAGAGAAAGTGAATAGATAACATTATTTACAAGGAAATTTTTGTAGGTAAGGTATATTTTCCTTTTATTTATTTTTTATGTTTTCCTCTATAAATATAATATATTGTTCAGATAATAAGCAACGCAGATGAAGTTTATGTTGCAATAATACATAATATGTTTATTTATAGCCAGCGATTAATATATAAAATGCACATAAATAATATGGTTAAAATTATGTACATACAACGTTTGGGATCGTTCACCTATTACGTAAGCAGAATTATTGTAATTTCTAACCGCCTCCTCCCCCCTGCTCACCAAAAGTAAGCAATGCTCTTAAGCCCCCGCCCCCTCTTCTCTTCCTCTCCTTTTTTTATTTGTCCTAGTTTCCTTATCGATTCATGGGCAACTGTTAACAAGTCTAGAAATAAGGAATTTATAGTCTACTAGCTGTGCTCGCGACTCCGCCCGCGTGGAACTTAATGTAAAAAAACAGTGACTAATAAAATCATCTGAATGTACTAGGTCCATTTATTTATCTTCATTTCTCTCGTATTTAAGTCGCCTCGTCATGAAAATCACAATAACTTTTGATAGAGTGAATCGATTTCAATGAAATTAAAACTTGTTGTTACAAGAGGATATGTTTTATGATTTTTTTGGTGAAGTTTTATCGTGAACGCAGTGCTTTAACAGTGATGCGTGTTCAAACTAGTCCTCCTCGAGCGTACAGTAGAGGGTAAGTCTATTTTTAACCTCACCTCCGTCGGCGGCCTCAGCGGCATCACCGTTGAGCCCCCGCGTAAAACTAATACTCTGTCGCAGTGTCATAACTGCCAGAGTTACGGCCACTCGACGCGTAACTGTCACCTCCGCCCTAGGTGCGTCAAGTGCCTGGGCGATCACTCCACGAAGGAGTGCGGGCGCACGCCCGGCACTCCGGAACCTCCAAGTTGCGTGTTGTGCGGTAACGTGGGTCACCCCGCGAACTGTCGCGGCTGTCCTCGCGCACCGCGCACACAACGCCCCCGACAGGCGCGACAGGTGTCCAGGGCACCTGTGGCCGCCGCCCGCCCTCCGCCTCCACCTCTTATGTCCATGGATGCCTTCCTAAAACATTTCTAAAAATTATTTATATGTATTTTATTACTTTTTCCAAAACACCTGCAACAATTTTTTTCACAAAAATATAAAAAGCACAGATACGTTTGATTTACGTACTTATTATAGGTATAGAAAATAGATAGAGGAATTAACTTCTAGTGGTTCGCTACCCAGTGGATGGTAACCCAGTGGACAAGACCGCGCACCTCACATGTAAAGGCGGCCACATACATACGGAATTCCGTTTCGGGATTTCGATTCGGAATTCCGTACATATTTCACACATATACGTTTATTTCCGTTCGGAATAACAAAGCTCAGTCGAGAGACGATGACCATTGAGTTCAGACATTTTAATAGCGATGGACGATGATCTGCAACTTGCGATTGCATTTTTGCTGTATCTTGCTAAGAAGTAAAAAATATGTCGTTGTTACTGGGTACATCCACTCAATACTCAAAGATTGCAAGACAGTCAATATTGTATAAAAAGGGCCAAATTAGGCGGCAATCCCACTCCTCCCGCCACCGTAGCCGGACCTGAGGGGATGGGCCGGGGGGCTCTACTAGGTTGATTAGCTTGTTCGATCCCTTGCCGCCCCCACAGAACGGTCTGTCGGTACACCGTGGGGTTTTAGTCTGTGCGAGTTGGACATAACCCACCCTCTCCCCCGGGGGGGTGGTGTAACCATAAGGGATTTCGCCACGTAAAAAAAAAAGAGGCAATCCCAAAAACTGACTGACTGGCGTTCCGTACGGAATTAACGAATGTGTGATGCGACTCGTACAAAATCTATGAAAGTGATGCATTCGAAACATTTTTTTTCCGTGCGAAATTCCGAATGCACAGGCTGCCGTACGGAATTCCGAATCGGACAAAACTATGAACGGAAAAGCACTGTATGTTTGTGATAAGTCCATAGATTTGTATGGATTTACTGCGTTCGAAATTCCGAAACGGAATTCCGTATGTCTGTAGCCGCCTTAAGACCTACACATCCACATCCAGATACCCCATCCCTTATGTCATAAAAAATAGCTGCTTACCCGTAACACGCTTTGAGCGGATGGAAGCGGGACCGAAAAAACTGTAACAAGACTTTTTGACGTTGGACGTTGGAAGAACAAGAATTTTAGAAAAGCTGGTTTTTTAACCCTTTTGTAAGTGAAGAGGCACCCTATTCATTTTCAAATAAAAAAAAACACATTTTACACCTCGTAGGTAGCTGTGACTCCCTGAGAGCTCTTAAGTATTTGTAAATTATGCTTTTTGTGATGTTTTGACCCATTCAGGCATGCACATTGTTTTTCAGGAAATCAAATCATATAATTTATTCATAATAGAGTGACAAGGTACCCTGGTATCTCGTTGAGTTTTGATATTAGATTGATTTATGTTTTATACGTAGTGTCATCAAACTTCAAGAAGTAGCATATGTACGTGACTTAGGCGTTATAGTAGATAGCACGCCTAGTTTTCGCCCTCACTACGATGCAATGATAAAAAGAGCCTCTAAAAAGTCTGGATTCATTGCAAGGCAAACGAAAATATTTAGAGAACCCAAGATATCCTTGTTGATATATAATACTCTGGTACGAAGTATCTTGGAATATTGTAGCCCTGTCTGGAATCCAACCTACCAGGTGCACTCAACCAGAATGGAACAAGTACAAAAACGTTTTTTATACCATCTCACGTCCATTGATAACAAGTGCTACTCTCTACACTCATATCAATCACATTTAGCTTATTACAATCTACAAACGTTGCAATCCCGTAGAACCATATTGGATTTGTCTTTCCTATTTAAGATTTTAAGTAACCGCATTGACAGTTAATTTCTGTTGGGACAAATATGTATCTCAGTACTACGAAACAACAGTCGTTTGCAGAATCGCAAAACATTCTTCCTACCGAAGTATTCGACAAACGTTGGACAACACTCGCCCCTCTACCGAATGTGCCACAAATACAATAATATACAATCTAAATTTGATATTTTTCATTGTTCTTTAGCCTCAATAAAATCTCAATTGAAAAAAAATTGTGCTTCATTTTTTTTTAGCTTCATTTTTAAATATTTTCTTTGAATATTTAAACTTTATTTAAATGTTTAAGCTCTCGTATATTGTGCACGTTAGTTTCACATCTAGTAGGTTACATTAGTAACAACTTTATCGTATCAGTGTTAACAGAATCAAACTCTTTTGTAACCAGTTTTGTGAAATAAATAAAAAAAAATCACTATATCTTGCCACAATAAAATTTTCGTTAATCCAAAATTACTAATAGCTATAGTAATAAATTTATAACTTTATTAATTATAGGTTTGTGTGATCTGCTCGGCCGCATTCATATTTTTACGTTGCTTGACTCGGTCATATGGTTTTTTTTTTTTCGAACTGAGTACGCTATTCACCAAGCAAGGTCTTAACAGCTTCACCGGACTACAAAGGCGAGCGCTTAAGGCACTCAGCCGATTTTACTTTGACAACTAGCTCAAGGGTGCGCGGCACACCTCGGCTTTGGCTGTTGCCTGATACATGCAATTCGCGACCTATCTCTTCTGGAGGATCTCCGGCCGTCTCACCTGTCGTACTGGAGACTCACGCGCACTTTAAAATCAGATCTCGCCACTCCGATGCCTCCTCTCGACAGAGGCCCCGGGTTGCCTCCCGCGTTCGATAGTATAGATAAAGCAGAATGTCTAGCCGCGAGTTTAGAGAAACAGTGTTCGCCAAACACTGATAATACTGATGCTGTCCATATCGGATCGATCGAGTCGTCGGTAGAGCATGCACTCGCATCTCCACCCGCGGATACCCTAACCTCGATAACTTTTGATGAAGTTTCAGCCGCCATAAAGCGTCTCAAGCTTAGAAAGTCCCCAGGTCCCGATGGAATCAGGAACGAGGTGCTGAGACTCCTTCCTGACCACATCATAGCTCTATTGGTCTGCATCTTCAATGCGGCCATGTCCCAGGGCCACTTTCCAGCCGCCTGGAAGAAGGCCGTAGTGATAGGCATACACAAGCCCGGCAAAAAAGCTACGCTTCCCGATAGCTATCGCCCGATCAGCCTGTTAGATACATTAGGTAAATTATACGAGCGGCTCCTTCTGAACCGTCTACAGGTCTCGATTACAGATTTAAAATTAATACCACTTGAGCAGTTCGGATTTCGTGCCGAACACTCTTGCACAAATCAAGTATACCGCCTCACGGAGTACATTTTCTCTAATTTTAATGCCGACCCGAAACGTAAACCGAAACGCACAATTGCAGTTTTTTTCGATGTTGCCAAAGCCTTCGATAAGGTCTGGCATGGAGGGCTCGTCCATAAATTATTTAAATATCACGTATCCGATAAGTTAATACATATTATCCACGATTTTCTCACTGATAGGACTTTCCGTTTTAGAGTGGATGGGGAACTATCCCTGCCCCACCCGATACGCTCAGGTGTGCCACAGGGCTCCATACTCGCTCCCTCACTCTTCAATCTGTTCATCAGTGACCTACCTCGGTCTAAACGGGTCGAAGTAGGTTGCTATGCTGACGATACCGTTATTTACACTTCCAGCTTGCGGTCGGACTTTCTTAGGAAGCGCATCGAAAAGGCCGTCTTCACACTCGGTAAATGGTTTCGTCGATGGCGCATAGAAGTTAATCCTGATAAGAGCGCCGCGATACTCTTCGATCTTTTACGACGTAGTAATAACCTCGAGCCCATCAGGCTATACGGAACCGATATACCTTGGGCCGACGGACTGAGGTAGGTCACTGATGAACAGATTGAAGAGTGAGGGAGCGAGTATGGAGCCCTGTGGTACACCTGAGCGTATCGGGTGGGGCAGGGATAGTTCCCCATCCACTCTAAAGAGGAAAGTCCTATCAGAGAGATAATCGTGGATAATATGTATTAACTTATCGGGTACGTCGGTCATATGGTATTTTATTGGTACCATTGGATTGGTTTTGAGATGCTCTCTCTAACTCTATACCATTTCTGTATTTGGATTTGGCTTTTCGACGCGTATAGGCTGGCCTTATATATTTATCGATATATTTTTTTCGTTTTAACACCTTTTTATATACACAGTCACAATTTTACACTAATATTTTATATAGAATCGATAGACTATGGGAAGAGCTGTCGACTGAAACTGACTGTCACAAAACGTGGTAGTTTCACCGAGTCGAAATTAAGACTAAATGGAAATCTGAAAAGGGAGCAGAATTACCTCAAAATGGCGGCGCTTCACCCTAAACCGCATGCGATGCGTTACTGTCCTGACTTAACGTAATAAATTCTTTGATCCTTTAGTCATTCAATGGTATAATTTAATTTTATATATAGAGAATGGATTCGAAACTACATTGTCAAACTGTATTCCCCGGTTAGGTTTTTTTTGTATTACCCCTGTATGGTAGCAAATTTAAAGACGTATTCACGTCAAAAGATTAAGGAAATAGAAAAATGACGATATCATTTTAGATTTTTTTTTATTGTAGCAAGACAAGGTGACGACACTGTATGTAAAGCATAATGTAATCTAATAACAATATTTCTAGATGTAAACTGATTGATGGCGAAAAACCACAAGAAAAACAGTAATTTTGTTAAATTTATACGCGTAGTGTTAGAAGTCCAGTTAATTTAAATTCTACCTGTCCACTTGATTACTGGATAATATATATGTCATAGTGGGAGCATCCAGCAGTCGAAAGTTTGCTAACACCGCCATCTATTATTTTCTATGTTAATCAATATAGGCAATGTGTTGTTAATGCACTTCTATTTAATTATTGTTAATGTGGATTCTTGTAAATTATTGAGTAATTTAGATTAGATTAAACTGTTCATAACTTCTAAGCATTCCACATGTTTATTCATATAAGCACTGATAGAAGTAACTAAATAAGCCGGTGTCACGCCATATGACACCATCTTAAGAAATAGTGGCGTCGTGCAATAACATTTCTAACTTGATTTGATTCTTCATTTAAAGTAGACCTAAATTAGTGTCACGATAATTAAAATCGGACATGTGAAATTGTAATAGAATTATTCTAGATTTAAGTAACATTTGGAACCTTTTGTTATTTATTAAAACCGGAAATCCATTCTATGTGCAGTCGAGATAGAATAGTAAAGTTGCCATTTAGAATGAATAACAATGTAATTAAAACATATTGGCATTGTACTATGTTATTAGTATTACTTTGTAATTACTAGAATAATTGTCGATCTAAAAAGAGTTTTATAGCAAATAAGGATTTATAAGTACTTCGGTTGTTACAACGGTGAATTACTTTGAAATAATTAATGACATCGTAATTATTCAATGTATGGTGTTAAAATAGTTATTTATTTATAATTAGAATTATTAGCGAACATCAAGTGTAACTATGTACAACATCATAGATTAAGTACTTCGTTAAACTACAACTTCCTTCACTTAGATTGTCGGTAGGTGAAGGTAGGCGATTCCTTTATAAGTGCTTGCAAGAGTTTGTATAAGGTTCAATTATTCATTACTGTTTGTGAGATCGTGAGATCTATCGTTATTGTCGCTAAGTGATAATTATTGTCTCCGAGGGTTCGTCTCTGAGATTATTGTAAAAGTATTAAAAGACAAAGAATCGAAGAAGTCGTCGTTTCATTTCAAAGTGTCGGTTCACGTGTTGTGAAAATACATACAAATGGAGGATAATGCCATCCGTGTGCTCTCGGCCCTCTACAGGCTCTACATATATACTCTGACATATAATACACGCAATGTTCCCAGAACGCAATGGTTTACACCCAGGGCATTTAACACAAAATATTTTTAAAAAGATCACTTAATGTTCTATGTATAGGTAGGATATCATACCTATATATATAATACCATTATTGTAAATGTGTTCAATACGAAAAACTATTTCCTATATATACTATTATATTAGAGGTGATTTTTTTGTATTACTAGGAAACATTTCAATTACTCGTCAATAATTTTTGAATAGCATAGATTATGTTCTGTGATCACCACGCTGCCTGGCCGCAGTACATGCAACCATGGACAACAAGAAAGAAAGCAAGAACGCATGTGTTCACTGTTCTCCAATACCCGAAGGCAAGCACTGCTCTCACTCTACCCGACACAGTATTTACCACCACCAGTTTTCGTTACACAAAAAAGTTACGGATCAGAATTTCAATGCTCTCCCATAAGAAGTTACATTGTAAAAAATGATTAATTCTCATTCATACATACTAGAATTATAATTAGGCTGAATATGAATGTATTTCAAATCCTTTTATCATAGTTCGCCACGTGTAATGCCTCACCACAATAAGGCCGCGATTCAATCTGACCCAATTAACATGCTTTAACACCCATGGACTAGCATCAGGAGGAAGCGATGAATTAGCTTTTATAACCCATATTGATATCTATTTAATTATGAACAAAAGTCTGTCAGTTATTAATCCATTCCAAAGCTGAAAGATAGTGGTTTCTGGGAAATAAAACGCAATTAATTACTTTGAAAAATAACAGCATCTAAAAATATATACATTCGACTGATTAAGTTATTGTCTTTTTGTTGTCCATTGTTTTTATTTATATAAAACATAGAGTTTGTATTGTTTTCTTTGTCTGCACGTAATCTACAATAAACAAATTTGATAAAACTTGACACTGACAGAATTTCTATTTACTAAACGCTATTTAAAAAATGGTGAAGTTTATTAATTTTACGTTTGGCAACCAATCTTCTAGTTTATTTCTGCCATTATTCAATATTCAGCAATAGATAATAATATTACAAGTGTCTAATAGTTATTTCAATGTTCTAACAAGATAGTGGCCTCCGTGTTAGAACTTTCCAGGGATTTTTGGGGGTGTTAGGAGTGTATATAACATAAGACTTGAGACACCCAAGCCAACCTCACCTGCACGTGGTGCACCCTGCTGAATAACGAACGAGGCAATGGCGAAAGCGGGGTGGTAGGGTTTTACAGCCTAACTGGGTCGCAACCACCATGTACATGGCGAAAAAGCCCGTCATAGTGATTCGCTTCTGCAGGTCGCATTTCGGGATCAGCCTGTGCATATCCAGTTTTTCGCAGGCTGGCATGACAGCGGCAACCAGCGATGGATATTGTGCCACTCGATGGTCGTCATTGTTTTTGGATTGTACTGTGCTTACCATCAGGCACAGTGCAGTCATTTTACCGTGCTACAATATAAAAAAATAAATAAAAAGGGAATTTTTGTAGCAACACAGAATCCATGCCTTGTGGTATTATTACCGATCCACTTCATTTGTGAA
The DNA here is from genome assembly GCA_015888305.1 of Antheraea pernyi. Classification (NCBI taxonomy): domain Eukaryota; kingdom Metazoa; phylum Arthropoda; class Insecta; order Lepidoptera; family Saturniidae; genus Antheraea; species Antheraea pernyi. The sequence continues at coordinate 893,182 of MU158813.1, read as the reverse complement.
CAATAATCGAACTATATTACGTAAAATGCCACCAATATTACAAAATAGTGTCAAATAACACAAGATTATGGATAATTTATAAATACATGATAGACAAAAATTCCGGCAAAAACTACAAAGTTGAAGTTATTAAAAGATTAATGAATGTTTCTCACGCATTTTTGGCGTGATCTTGATTTGTTATAAGTGGGTATTCACAACGTTGCGTTGTTTGACCCTTTATTATGTAATATTTTGGCTTCTTGCGTAATATAGTATAATTATCATGCACAAGTCAAGTGGTCGTGAAACAATAAAACGAAACGTGTAATTCTGTGGTGTCATAAACCTCTTTGGAAAGTTCTAAGCAGAGCGGCCGCCATCTTGTTCGTACACTTTATAATAAATACACACTAGGGGAGCTTTTGACCGAATCTTAGTCTGTAATGTAGTGGTTTTTTTATATTCTTTTTTATTTTATTTTAAACTCTTAGGGAAACTTACAGCTAAACAAAAAAATGACATTACATATATAAATATAAACGAAGGCCGTTTACAAGTTTCCGCATCCATAAGAAAATTTTCATTTTCCTTAAGAAGGAAATAAAAAAGCTGGAATTTAGAACGCATATGAGTTTCTGAACACTTTTGTTAAGTATATCTACATTTAGATCACTAACTAATTTATTAGCACTCTCACCAACTCTAATTATGTACGAATTTTGCCTGTAGGTCGCCTTAACAACCGGGTTATAAAATATGTTATGGCTTCTGCTAGGCACAGTTGATACACGCAAGTTAATCTTACTCAGTAATTCCGAACAATCAATTTTACCAGTGAGTATACAAACAAGATATACTATATCAGCTAGCTATTTTACTGCATTCATACAATGAAGTATATGAAATTTTTTATAGCGTAGTGTGTAATTTGATAAATATGTTTTAGATTTAAGCTTTAACGCAGAAATCTTTTTTGTATTTTTTCAATACGAGTATTGAAAGTACTTTTCAATACGAGTATATACTGTAAGAGGGATTCCAAATTTGGGATGCATATTCGAAATGAGATCGTACAAAAGAGCAATAAATTATTTTAACGGTTTTAACGTGTTTGAGCTCATTTTATAATCCGAGTATAAAACCTAACGCTTTTGAGGCTTTTTTACAATACTATCGACGTGCTTATCAAATATTAATTTAGAATCAAATATAACACCCAAGTCTTTGACTGTATTAATTCGAGTTAATGTTGTATTTTGAACTTTATAATTGTATAAAATTGGATTAGATCTTCGGGAGAACGAGATTACATGACATTTATGAACATTCAAGTACAATTTATTAATATGACAGTAACATTGAAATTTATTTAAATCATCCTGAATGGAAACGGTATCCGAAATGGTTGTAACAGGACAAATAATTTTAAGGTCATCGGCATACAGAAGAATTTTACAATTAATAAAACAAGAAGAAATATCACTAATGACAATGTTAATAAAAAGATGACCTAACAAAGATCCCCGTGGAACTCCTGACGGAATCTGAATCGGGACAAATATATAACCATTTAGAACTATAGTTTGACATCTATTTTCAATATAAGATGAAAACTATCTGAACAAATTACCTCGAATTCACATCATCTTTAGCTTATGAAGCAAGATTTGGTGATCAATCCTGTGAAATGCTTTACTGAAGTCAGTGTAAATAACATCTATTTGACCAGGCTGCGACATGTGGTGAGTAATGTAGTCACTGGACAAGATTAAATTTGAAATAGTGGATCTTCCCTTTAGAAAACCATGTTGTTGATCGCAAAGCGATTGTTTAATAGAGTAAAAAAGTTGTCTGTAATTTTTTTTAATACTTTGGCAAAGATACAAAATTAAGGAATGGGTCTATAGTTGTTGACTATATTTTTAGGACCCGTCTTATGAACGCAGTACGCAGATTTCCAGATACGAGACATTATCCCTTCATTGAGAGATCGCTCGTATAATAGAGAAAGTGGGGTACAGATACAGGTAGCTGCACATTTGACCATATGAATGGGAGGTATATTATCCGAATCAGCCGATTTGTTCAAGTCTAGGAATTCCAAAAGTTTTAACACTTTGGAACAGACAATTCTAATAGAACTTATATCGGACGAAGGTTCGTAATTTGGTAAATTAGAGTGAAAATAGTCGGTAAACATGTTACATATGATTTCACAACATGAAGAGGACACTTGTCCGTATTTGAGAACAGATGGATAGGTTTTTTTTTCTAACTAAAGCTAAACAATAGCGTAGTGCTATTGACCAAGCAAGGTCTTAACAGCTTCACCGGACTACTAGATGGCATTACACTGTTTTCTATTCTTAACGTAAGAGCAGAACGCTTTGGGTGATTTTGAGATATTATTTTCATTTTGATATCACATAACTGTCAAACATATCCTTTTCCATACGCTTAGCTCGTTCCCTTAAAATTACAAATGAATTGGGATCAGAAATATTTTTGTATTTTTAAAATTTAATAAAAAAGTTATTTTTTTCTTTCAAAAGTTTAATGATAGTTTATCTTGTAAGTTAGATATAGTGGTGTAAAAATGAAATAGTATGTTCTATAGATTTAGAGTTGAATTCCTGATACCATTCAATTAGTTTTAATTCAACTGAAATAGAGTCAAAATCACCTAAGTTATAAATAAATTTAATATACGGGCGTAATGGCAAGGAATGAAGTTCCATGAAATTAGCAGTGATAAGTAACGAGTTGTGATGAGGATCTTCTGGAACCAATGGCTCAGTATGATTTGTAATAGAAAGGTCGCTATTCAAAAAAACTAAATCTAAAATACGGTTACTAATGTTAATAAACAGCACCATAAAAAACCACAGTACAAGTAAATCGCAAATAATATAGGGTATGACAGAAATAACAATAACGACAAACCCTCCAAGCTCAGGTAGTAAGTAAACAAAGGTGAAGGTGACCCCTCATTAACGTGGACAATAGCATAATTAACTATACCAGCGGTACTCAAACTTTGCCAGCTAGCAACAGTATCTGAATATATATGAAAATAATAGGCTATGTAAAAATATATAAAAGACGTAAAGTAACAAAATAAATTTCTGCTGCTTCCGATTTGATGGTACGTATTAGAGCTCTGGAGTTTTTTCGTAAAAAAAATTACATCCTTTTACCCATACAAATGCATAACTCCTTGCTTTCGTCAATGATTTGGTTTTGTTGAGAAGGATCTTATTCTGGAAAGCCAAGTGATCGTTTATGTAAACCCTGTGATCACCCAGAAGTCCAAGGTCCTTGGGAGTAATAGATTTGTGTTTTTTTGCTACAGCTACGAAGTCATCTTTAAGATACAGGTTATGCATCGAAACGATGATAGATTTATGTTTACTATCATTATGCATCTGCACTCTTGAGACGTAATTAATTTAAGATCTTTGATCTCGGATTGAATACTTTTGACATTTTCAAGTATGGCTGGCAACGAAACCTTTTGCGTAAACCTTTTAGGCTTTTTAATTCGCATAAAATGCTGCCTAAATCTGGAGGAGAGGAAGACGTAGATGAAGAATGTTTCCCTGTGAAGGACTGGCAGTTATGGCTAATCTTCTGGTCGTTTAGTGATCGCATTAATAAATTGGAGTAACTAGCAAGGAAAATTAGAGAGTTATTGTGTGTTATGATTATGTATTGATCTGGTTGGTTATCTTAATTATTTATCAGATTTTGACACATTTTAGGTGTTTTATCAATAGTATTTATCTGTACGTGCGCGATAAAGTGTCTAGCCAGAATTATCATAAAAATGACAAGTTAATGTAGACAATTTAAAGTACACAAACGACCTCGTACTTAACTAAGCATACTATGTAAGTGAACATCTAATTCTCTCATATATACAGAGTTTAAATTTATTTTTATTTATTTTAACCGTTTACACGATTTTAAAAATATCTTTATTAGATTTTATTTGCTTATCCTAGCATAGATAATACCCCGGAAAACACTTTCTCTGACGATTACATTTTTGTTAAAATCGGTTTAGTTGTTTTGAAATTTAAGTAGGAAAACAACAGATATATCAGTTTTATTTATACGTATACAACAGAGCTTCCCAACCTTTTTTCATTCCCGTACCCCTTAGTAAAACTTCTCAACGATGAGTACTAATCCCCTGATAACTCCCATAACTACTTCTAAAAATATGTTTCGTTTCTCTTAAGGTCTATCTATATATATTGTCAACCTTAACTTTGAAATATACCTAGTACTGTAGAGACAGTAGAGGCTTGAGATTGATACAGAGGTACTCTAGTAGTCCCTTTATGTACATTAACAAAATGTTATAATTATTTTGTCATTTTATTGGTGTGAAACGGATATCTTAATCATCCATAACGTTGGGTCAAGCTTACTGTTGGCGTGGCGTCGCGTCGCCAGGGTATGCGTTGACACGCTATATGTACACGCATATAATGAAAATGAAGTGTCTGTTACACACAGACAATAAAATGATTTTTTTTTATTTACGTCGGTCTGTCTGTTTTTCTGTTTCTTACGGGTAATCTCCAAAACGGCTGGACCGATTTTGACGAAACTTTCACTGGCAGATAGCTGAAATCACAGCGAGTGACTTAGGCTACTTTATTTTATACTAGCTGTTACCCGCGGTGCTATCTCCAAAACTGTTAGCCCGTTTTTCACGGCACTTTCACTGGTAGATAGCTGATCTTATAAGAAATCATTTAGATTATTTTATATTAGACTAGCTGGTATCCGCGGCTTCGGCCGCAATAATAACTCCAAAACGGTTGGACTGACTTTTACGGGACTTTGACTGACAGATAACTGACCTTGTTAGGAAGTAATTTAGGATATTCTACTTTACACTATCTGTTACTCGCGATACCGTCCGCATGAAATTTAGCGAAAATATGTTGTTCAATGTAAATATGTGCGTGAGGCGTGCGCTGTACTGGACTCCAACAATAAATATAATTGAAATTCATATATATGTATGTAATTTAAATTATATTGTATTTTTGACCATTTCATTGTATTTATTGCGCTTGCGTCAACATAAGTCAGTAACCATGGCAGCGTATAATATTGTATCGAGTTCAATGATTTAAATTGTCAAATATTAAAAACTGCTTACAGACCGATAGAAAGCTTTATATCTTGGTTAAAATTAATGAAAGATTTCAAGACGAGCTCACTCTGTATTATTAATTAGAAAAATAATTATCAACGTATTGCTTACAACTCAACATTATAATTAATAGTAATTTTGAAGATACAAAGGGTCTTTCTAATAAGATCTTAGACCATAAATATTACCTTAAGAGTCCCATTACACAAGTTCTTGCGAAACAGATAAGCGATTACTCTATGTATAGTCACAAAAACTTAATTATATTGTCAATATGGGCTTTATATCTTTATAATAACATCTGTAAGATATTGTTTCATTAATTCCTTATACAATTTAAGTGAGCACTGAGGTAGTTATATCGTATATTAAAGTTCCAAATATGTTGCTAATTTTAAACCTCATTTGACACATTGTTAGTATTTATATATCTAATGTACACGTTATAATTGTTTTTGAAAGAACATTTCTGTAATTGCACATTTTCTCACAATTTCATGTTTCTTTAATACAATTTAAAAAACACGCGCTGAGCCGCGGGTAAATGCTAGTAAAGAATATATAATCAATGTTTATTAAATAGTCATTTTGAAGAAAAATAAAAATGTCGATTATACCATATTTATTTCCGGTCATAAACTATCCTTTTATGCATATTACCTGTACAAAATAATTTCGATGTTTCACATTTGCCAGACGTCCGGCAACAGCTTACATTTTTTTTATTTATTTATTGTTATATTACTATAATAAAATAATGTGATATATAAGTATAATAATGATTATATAAGTAGACTGTTTTAACTTCTGAGTATTTCCCCCTCTACCCATATCATTTTCACGTACTCCTAATGGGACGTTACATACCCCCAAAGGTCGAGAATCACTGATATAGAATACAGTTATTGCATCTAATTAAAATTATAAAAGTCGGTCTAGTGGTTTGACCGGTGCAATATCATTTTCATGTCCGTGGGTTCGAACCCCGGGTATGTATCAACAAATTATTCTTCCGGCGCTCTCACTGACTGAATGAAACGCAACAAAGCCAGCACTATTACTTTACGTCGGTTTTCTGTGAGAGGGTAGTACTAAACCGGGCAAGCCAACTCATTCACACTAAAACCAAGGGTCTACCTCCTATAGAACAGTCTCAGAACACCTACGTGGTGATAATGCTTACACCTTCCCACGGAAAGAGGCCTAAGACCCTGCAGTGGGGCCCTTACAGGCTGATGATCTAATTAACTGAAAAGCAGCTTTTCTCTTTCCTTCATTTGTTTCATGACAAATGAATCGCAAAACGTATTTTATCAATAATTGTAGATATTAAATCAACACATTTGGGAGCTTAAACAGAGATCAAAGCTATTATTAACAAATACCGCTTTGTTTGACTCCTGATTAGGTATTTGGTTTTGTAATATTTAAATGAAGAAACCTTGAGGCATTATCACAACATTCGTCTAGCACGCAACGTTAGTGTGTCAGATATTAAAACTGAATGTATAAATATGTTTAAATACACACACAGACATATATGTTTATTTTATATTTTACCCTCGCAACTGATAACACACCTCAGTCGGCCGAGTGGGACAACAGAAACTCATCGCGGTTGCAACTATAGAGAAATAAACAAACATACGAAAATAATATTGCGGAAGTGATTTTTTTTTGTTATTCGTGATTTTTTTTTTCTTGTGCGTAAAAAATGGCATCGATATTCTTTTTGTCGGTGAGTGTGTTTACCTATTTATTTATTTATTTTAAAATATATGTTAAAAGAAGAAAAGCTCCGTTCGGTTCCTTTTATACTATAAAAAATATGTGGGTGTCGTGTTTATAAATAATAAATAGTATTGATTTATTTCTATATAACCATAATAAATAAAAAACAATAATTAGTAGTAATATTACTACTATTATATAATTTTATTTTTTTACATGGAAAATATTTTTTGGGAAAATATTTAAATAACGAATATTTTTTTTTGCATAATTTTGTGCATAATTTTTATATGATTTTTAAATATCATAATAATTGATAAAACGTTTTTGTATACGCATATTTGTAACATAATTTTACTTGATACATTTAACCGCCGCGGTACACATATTAAACATTTTTGGGTTGATTTTTAAGGAAAATAATACGGTTTCATATTCATATTAATTATTTTTATAAAAATTGACAACATTATGTTATTAATTCTATGGCCAATTTTATCGAAATCTATCCAGCGGGTCGACAGTAATTGGACAACAACTGGTAACAATATATAATATAAGAATTAACGAACATTCACAAATTAGTTCTATAGAGTTATAGATGCAAAAAAAACCATAATCTGCGGTCCAGAAACCTCAGATAAGATCCCATCTCTGTTCCTATAGTAATTAACATGCAAGCCGTGGGAGAAAAACTTTCACTTTCCCCACTCATCTAAGCAGTTGGTTTAGGTAGACTTGAGGTTTAGGTAGAGGTAGGTTAGACTTGATATATTTCGTAGATTGTAGATTTGTTTAGATTCCATTAACTATCTATATATCTATGTTAATACCGGCAAACTCTATAAAAACACTACGTAATTACATTCTAATCGTTTTTTGCTACAATATTTTTAGCAGTCTCTAAATCGGTCTCAAATGGTCTAGAATACTTTCCTGAGAGAAGGTGGGCTGGTGGCTGGAAGGTGGTTTTATCTTCATTATTCAACGTTTTTGTAACCTTACACGACTATAAATTATTGTATCCATTTAGTCCGGTGAAGCTGTGAAGACCCTGCCAGGTCAATAGCGTAGTCAGTTCGAGTAAAAAAAAAATTGTATCCATTCATTACGCTTCCATTCGGTAAAAATACATTCATTAACGGACTTAAGCCCCTTAATATATATTATAATAATAATTAGTCAACAAATAATAACGAGTACTTTTTGATAAATAAAGTATATTTTCCTTTACCTAACGGATAATAATAAATAAGGTATAACTTAATTAGTTATGCAATTAAAAATATGAAAATGTGGGATAAAGAGGTAGAGTTAGCGCCAGATATATTTCTAATACAAAGCAGGAGCACACACTTTGCTGTGTTTTAGCCTGAAGAGTAGTAGTAGGGTGAAGTAGAATGAAGGGTGTGAAGGGTTTAAGACATATATTATCGCTGTAAGGAAATGGTCGCTTCTAAGAAAAATAAAAATCGGAGAAACGTCGAAGTATGTAACCTGTATTTAGCGAACTATGTCTAATTTCTTATAAATATAAAACTCACAAATGAACAAAAGATATTATTAGACGCACCGTTTGTTCCCTGATTCCGAATGTATATGTAACAATCAATATTGCAAAAAGCAGTCCAAATTTTGGATCTACCGTTGAAATCAGTTATACATAACCATGGAATTTTTTAAACACTTAACATCAGCTGGACCGCTTGGCTTTTCCTGCTAAATAAGAAATAAGATAAAATTTTATTGCAAAAATGTTGTCAATAATACATTCTTGCTTAACACCTACGTTATATTACTGCTATTATACATAGTAGGTTATTTTTTCAACATTTTCGGAAAGTTTGATTAACACATATACCAAGATTACGTTTTCAGCAATACATTGTCGTATAATACGACATAGTCAATTGTCAGTATTATTCAATTTAAAAATTAACTATACATAATACATATATTTTTGTTTGATTATAGTAATTTACAGTTAAAGGTAAGTCCACGACTTTCCACAAATATTTTTATATCATGCACATCTAAATACACAGTTATTCCTATACGGTATAGTTCATTTACTGATTGTATCTTATTATCCTAGCTTAGCTTTCATAGTAAAGGGTATGATAATACCCTGAATAGTTTTCTTTTTTCCATTAAAAGTATTATCAAAATCGATTCAATTATATATATCTAGAATATATTAATAAAATAATGTGGTACTTCAATTAAACGTAAATACCGCGTGCAGTGTTTGTCGCTATAAGTATATTTTTTATTTAATAATAATATCAATAATTATAGAAGTATATTTTGTAAAGTTTATAATGAAAAAAAAATTAAAATATGTATCGGAATTTTGATCGTAAAAGTGATTCAAGAAAGGTTTAGATATATAATCTGTAAAGGTTTTTTTTATTATCAGGATGGGACAACGTCCGCCGGGCCTGCTAGTAATATATAAAAGTGAATGTGAGTTTGTTTGTTTGTTACGCTTTTACGCCGTAACTACTGAACCGATCTTAATGAAATTTTGCGTACACGTACTAAGGATTACAGAAAAACAAAGGACATAGAGTACCTTTCATAGTGAAAACATGATATCAATCTAGATGTATAGATCAAATCTATTTATACAGGCTGAAAGTTTAGACATTAGCAATATTTATGAAGGATAATCTGCATTCGTATCTCGTGCTAAATCAGTAAAAAAAAATGCTGCTTATTATTTGACCTAATTATCTAGAAATATACAAAAGTTATATGCAAAATCCTCTACGTCTCTATATTAAAACACAGTATCAATGACCATCGGGTGACTTCACTTTCACTTAAAAGTGACCGTGGGAACGGCATGAACAAAACAAAAGGGTTATATATTATAACGTTTGGTTTATACTTTTGAAAGTCTTAGAACAAACATTAACTTAGGTTCTCTTTATTGTTTAATAGTATTCGCTTTGATATTATTATTTTATATGTTAAATGTGATCATCTCTTATAATACTGTAAGTGCCTTACCTAACACCTGGTATATCTATAGTGTAGTATATTTTATAATAAACGGATAGTTTTGAAGTGAAACTTCTTTAGGCGCATGAGGGTAAATTTTTTACAGATGCAACGGAAGTGACGTCATTTGCAGTAAACGCAGATTTTTCAACTATTTTTTTTGAAATCATCATTATTATTATTTATTTTTTTCTCTTTTTTATTTATATATTTTCTATTTTTTTTTATTATTTTATTATTTTCTATTTTTCTAAAGTTTTAGATTTGTATAAATATAAACAAGACTTATAAATTAGTTCGCCAAAGATGTTTCACTTCTGATATATGTACTTTTTTTTACAAAACTATTGAAAACATGACTCCATCTATCATCGTACGAAAATAATATGAAATTAAATATTTCAAATTATTATATACTAGCGGTACCCGAAGCTCCGCACGCGTTTTTTAAATTATATAAAATTGTGAGACTATTTACAATTATAGAAATGCTCTTTAAAAACAATTGAAAGTACAACACACACGCCACTTACAGTAACATGTAAAGTGTACATTAGATATATAAATATTAACAGCGTGCAAAATGAGGTTTACCATCAGCAACATATTTATAACCTTAACCCACCATATAACTACGTCAGTGCTCACTGTATAAGGAACTAATGAAACAATAACTTAAAATATTATTATAACAGATTTATACCTATACACATTACCCATTATATACACATTACCATAATAATTCAGATTTTGTGAGTATACAAAAAATAAACGCTTGTCTGTTCCGCAAGAAATTGTATTATGGAAGTCTTTACGTAATACGTTTATGGTCTAAGATCTTATTAGGAAGACCTCTTCTATCTTCAAAGTTACTAATAATTATAATGTCGAATTATAAAAAATAATTTGATAATTATTTCTCTAATTAAAAATGAATAATGAGTTGAAATCTTGCTAAATTTCATGCAGACGAAATTGCGGGTTTTTTAAACAGCTAGTTTAAAATAGATTAACCTCAATTACTTTTTATAAGGTTCGCTATCCAGTGAAAGTCTTGTGAAGATCGGTCTAACCGTTTTGGAGATTTTGCGGGCGAAACCACGGTCAACCGCTAATATAAACTAAAATTGCTTGAATTACTTATAATCAGGTCAACTATCTGCCAATGAAGGTTTCGTGAAGATCGATCCAACCGTTTTGGACATAGCACTGAGGGCGAAGCCACGCTTAACAGTTAGGCTAATTTAGAGTAGCCTAAGTAACCCGCTGTATATTTAGCTATCTGCCAGTGAAATTCCTGTCAAAATCGGTCCAGCCGTTTCGGAGATTACCGGAACAAACAGAAAGAGAGACAGACCGGCAAAATTTTTAAAAATTGCATTATTGTTATCAGTAGCGTGTATACTTTCACACCTTTCACACTGTAATTGTTTTCCTACGGCTGCTTGGTTCTTAGAAATTCTCATATTTTAGTGATAATTAGGGGGCAGCACAAGTCAACCCGCATCCACCCCCGCTACACCACCGTATACAAGCTATATAGTTACAAATGAATGAATATATACAATATATATGTCAATATGCCCTTAAAGGGTTGAAATATGCATAAATGATTATAAATCCAATTATTTCCACCAATAAATTATTCAATGGACAATATACCGAAGCTGATAAACATTATTAAGATAACATTGCACGGACAATACTTCTGATAAAATAAACAAACAAATGCCGTGGAAATTGGGCCAATATTGTTTTCGCTTGAATATAGGCTATCCGTTTTGGGTCATTTGTTTGACGTCAATTACTTTAGGGCGTGTAGGTACTTATTTTGGCACGTAATCCGTGTTATTTGTTACTGTGTCTGGTGGTAAACATAGTGAATACATCGCTATGATGGATCTTTGCTTTTGAAAACCATATTATTCTGAACATTTACGGACACGTTTTATTAGTTAACAGTAGTCTGTCAGTTACACTTTAGACCCTTTACATAAAAGCTTAAGAAGTAATATTATTTGGTCTCATCGTCCCTTAAAATCAAGTTAAATTGTGATCAAATGGCTATGTCATGGACCAAGTGATTAAAATCCCTCGGCTTCCGAATTTAGATTTAAACCTCAAAATGGTGGATGATACGTTTTTAAAACTGTGTCTTGACATTTGTTTGTACGGAACTCAAACCTTTTACGGGTCCCAGGACTCGAGGGATTTAATAAGGACACTATTTATACTGCACCGGTTACTTATTTAAATTTCATTACTTAACACATTTAATATGTCCTTATTATCTATTAGTGTTTTTTATTATGCACTGGGTTGGTTAGGTTTGGTTGGTACCGCGATTAAATGTCAAAAGCAAATTAGACGTTAAAATTAACATTTTGTAGTTTCTACTATCAAAAGATATAACCTCAAAATTTGTAAAAAAAATTGTAAACAAATTAATTAAGTAATCTGATCTGACTTGTCATTGTTATATAACCCGGGCAGAATAAATAATATCCAATTAATCACTTAGTCCATAAAATCTACATAGTGTTAAAAAAGTAATACACAAAATATCTTTACAAACTTTAATGATTATATCGGCAATCAATATATTGTTATCAATTCATACATCTTCTTTTTCCTATTCTGATAACAATTCATCATTCATGATATTGTCAAATAGGCAATTAATCATTTTCACAAAGCTTCTTATTATGACTTCAATGTCCTAAAAGAAAATGGTGGCTCCCTTATTAGACCTTTCCAGATTTCTTAGTGCGATCTTAGAACGTATGTTCCGTGTTCCATTTGACTTATGCAGAATAAAAAAATCTTAATATGTTAGGTAAGATTATAAAATGTAGAGCCCAATTAATTATACATCTTTCGAAGTAAAAAGACTAGAATTTCGTCAAAAAATCTTGTCTAAAACCACTGGGCTGATTTTTCAAGACACAGACCGTAAAATGACGGATGATTTGTAGTGATTGTGCGATGATGATGATTTTGAGGAGTGGGGAAGGGGGAGGCGGAGGGTAGATGGGTGGTTTACTACATTCAGAGGAAATTTTATGATCTTTATATTTATATTGTTATAGAGAACTTCAGCAACCTGTGCTCTACTGCTTTTCTGCATAGCAGTGCTTATCCAGGAATTGAACGCAAGACCACCGTGGCTGGCACCCGGTAGCGGTGTTTTCACAGAATCTGCAGCATGTCACACAGATGTAAGCTATATAACATATATTTTCATGCAAAACTTTTGAAAATCCAATAGAGTGTACATACCGTCACGAAATCTCCCGGCTAGTGTGTTCCCTCCTTTCTATAACATGGGGTCCTTCAAGCGTAACGTGAAGAGACATTTACGCAGGCCGGCATGACAGCGACGACCGTCGGAGGAGGTATCTCTTGGTGGTCGCCGTTGTTTTTGGATTGCACTGTACTTACCATCAGGCACAGTGCAGTCACTTTGCCGTGCTACAATAAATAAAATAAAAAATCGTCAGATTTGATTTAAACGCCATCTGCCGCTCATTGTTCGTACTACACTTTAGCTATATTTATGAAGTGATTGACATTTTTTATAATTAGTCCGGTGAAGCTGTTAAGACCTTGCTAGGTGAATAGTCAAGTCAGCTAACACAAGATTATGAATAAATCATAAAAGATGGCAGATGACATACATGACAGACAAAGTTCCCGCCAAAAACTCTCTTTTTTGTTATTTCTACCACCTTTACGTTTCGTCTCCCAATAAAATCAGTTAGTTAGAGTAACATTGACGACATTTGCATTCGTCGCATTATTTATTTTTGTTCATTAGTATTTTTTATTCATGTTTGTAAAATCAATTCATTTGATCCAACGATAAATGACGGCAATCATAACACTAAACAGTTAAAGAAATAAATTTTAGAGAACAGTCAAAGCGAGAGGGTTGTCTTGCTTTGGCTTTGTAAAGATATTCAGTTAGTAAGTGCCATTTCGTAGCAGGTTTATGGGCCTGGGGACAATCATAACACATACACTCATCGACTCTTATGCAACTATAAATGTTAATATAATTGTAGCTCACTGGTTTATTTATCTTCTATATCTATACATATAATAAAAATGAAGTGTCTGTATGTAATATCAAAATAAAAATTTTTGACTGATTAGGTATGAAAGTATTCAGGCTTCTGATAACAAAAACGCAATTTTTAAAATTTTTGTCGGTCTGTCTGTCTGCTTTTCTGGGTAATCGCCGAAACGGCTAGACCAATTTTGACAGGAATTACACTGACACATGGCTGAAATTACAGCGGGTTTCTTAGGCTACTCTAAATTAAACTAGGTATTAACCGCGGCTTCGTCTGCAATGCTATCTCCAAAACGATTGGACCGATCTTCACGAAACTTTCACTGACAGATAGCTGACCTTATAAAAAGTAATTGAAGCAATTTTAGTTTATACTAGCTGTTAACCGTGGCTTTGCCCGCAGTACTATCTTCAAAACGGTTCGATCGATCTTCAGATAACTTTCACTGGCAGATAGCTGATCTTATAAAAAGTAATTCAAGCAATTTTAGTTTATACTAGCTGTTAAAAGTGACTTCGCCCGCAATGCTATTTCCAAAACGGTTCGATCGATCTTCACATAACTTTCACTGGCAGATAGCTGATCTTACAAAAAGTAATTTAAGCAATTTTAGTTTATACTAGCTGTTAACCGTGGTTTCGCCCACAGTACTATCTTCAAAACGGTTCAATCGATCTTCAGATAACTTTCACTGGCAGATAGCTAACTTTACAAAAAGTAATTTAGGTAATTTTAGTTTATACTAGCTGTTAATCGAGACTTCGCCTGCAATGCTACCTCCAAAACGGTTCTATCGATCTTCACATAACTTTCACTGGCAGATAGCTGATCTTATAAAAAGTAATT
>MU158813.1:867306-877895 GCA_015888305.1 Antheraea pernyi | reverse complement strand
ACGCTCTTTGTATATATATATCTGATGTACACGTTACATGTTAATTTTAGTGGCGTGCGCGTCGTACTTACAATTGTCTTTAAAGAGCGTTTCTGTAATTGTACATAGTCTCACAATTCTATAATTCTTTAATACGATTTTTAAAATCACGTGCGGAGCTGCGGGTACACCTATTAAAATATATTTCTATCATTTTTAGAAATGTCTGTATGTTTATTCCGACACGCATCACTGCTAAAGTACGCAATACTTCATGATAAAATCTTCTCAAGAAAATAGTTTATATCTTCAAGTATCATTTAGTATTTGTTTAATTAAAATCGGTTCACTCTATCAAAAGTTATTGTAATTTTAATGACGACGCGACTTAAGTACGAGAGAAAAGTAGATAAGTAAATGGACTTAATACATTCACATGACTTTATTAGTACCACTGTTTTTTACATAAGGTTCAACGCGGACGAAGTCGCGCGCACAGCTAGTAGTAATTAAAATTAAAGCCACATAAGACAATTTACTGTATATTTAATTAATAAGTTTATAAATGCATCTGCGACGTGTGATTTTTGCCTTTCGGTCGAGCTGTGAAGAATTTGTGACATTTTGAATGTTGCCAACTGAATACACTACAAAATGTCTATGTATCAATAATGTAATAATTAAATTTAGCTGATATACTCATCCAGGATGTACTATAGTCTACAGATATTGTATTATAAATCTTCCAAATGGTAAATAATAAGAAATCCAGGAAACAGATAAAGATTGTCACGAAATTAATTTTAATTAACGCAATTACTTGATAAATCGTTAATATACAATACAGAATATTATTAACACAGCCACAGATAACATACGGTTCAGATCGACATGGAGGTGAGAAGTCAAGAACGGTTTACAAAAAAAAAAATTACAAATGGCTTTCTGTGTATTGACTTTTTGTTTTATTATTTATTTTCCTGTCGGTAGTACCTCAGTATTTATGTTTTATCCCAGCTATTTTATTCGTTCGGGTGATGCTTTTTTAAAAACCATTCATTTTTTAGTTTTACCTTTGGCAACCAATATTCTAGTAGATTATTACTGCTATTGTCGAGTAGCCAATTATATATTATGAGTTTCTTGCGATAATTTCATTGTTCTAACAAGATGGTGGCCTTCTTGTTTGAACTTTCCAGAGAGTTTTTGTGGCAAGTCAGAATTCAAGATCCGTGGTGTTCTTTCCCAACCATTTCAATTGTGTACAATAGCCAAACTATATTAAGTAAAACACCAACAATACTACAAAATATAAAGTCAAGTAACACAAGATTATGAATAAAATATAAAATCCACTACACGACATTTAAGATCCCGCGAAAAACTCAAATCATGAGTCACTCACCAAACCCAAATACGGGAGAAATGGTTTCATAAATGCAATATATGTGTAAAAATACTGTAGTGTAAACAACTATGCGTTGTAATTCGCTTATACTTCTTCATCTAACGCGCTAATTTAGTCCGTGCCTTATACCTCCTTAAGAGGCCTCGGCTAATAATGAGTTATTTCCATAATTATCATCTATATCTAGAAAATCAACGCAAATATGGCATGTGGTTTTACTTGCGTTTAATATTAGCTGTTAACGCAGTTAGGTAAGCTTAAACAAATGTCATACGAAGTATATGATGCAATAGAGCCGCGCGTTTTGGAAGCTCGCTGACATAGGTATTCACAGTTCGGGCCGAAATGCTCGGTTTTTGTCCGACGAAGATAACCCACAATATGCCACACAGTCTGCCCACACGTTCTTGATTTGCGCAATGTCTAACCGAAAAGTTCAGTGCTAATAGCTATAGCGTGATGTTAAATAGTGTATAACCTTCCTTAGTTAATAAAGAGTGGAAGTATTATAACTAGATTTGTAGTCCAATATATTAATGTGTATAAACAAACAATCTCTTAAGCTATGTTAATGGAAATAGATTACAAAGATTTGTTCTTAAACAGACGAATTATTATTAAATCGCAATCCATTCCGCGGGTATAACATCGTATTTGTTACGTTATGGGGATTTATCAGAGATGTATTAATAACCAAGCATGGTCGACCGCGTGCTCGACGACAGTCCGTCGCGTGACTTACATTATCTACGACTTTTGTCTCGGCCAAGTTATCAGAAACGAATTTGTCTGTTCTTTTTTTAGCAACAATCATTTTAACACTCTTTATATTAGAGTTGATAAAGCCTGCACGAAACAAAGACTATAGTCCGCTTCAAACTTTTTGACCATTCTGAATACACAGGGCTGTGGCTAGAGTCGAATTGGAGGTAGGACAGCATTGTTTACAGGTAGGGCGGAAGTAAAAAAATCATAATTGATCTGCCCTCGAATGTCACAAACTGTGGTATGTTCGTAAAAGTTTAGATACCTATCGCTACATTTTTTTATATCTCAAACTATGAACAAACAATTTAGTTCTAAGAATTTATCTTAGTTTTTGGTATTTTTAAGGCAGGCTATTACCCCACAATGCTTTCGTACACGTGGAATAGTTAGTTTGGGCTAACTAACACCCAACGGAAGCTCTCAAAAGGAGAAAAAAACCCGATTTTGAAACATTCTTTATTTTTTATTGTGATATATAGCCTTTCTCGGTAAATGAGCTATCTAACACTGAAAGAGTTTTTAAAATCTGACCATTTGTTCCTGAGATTATCCCCTACAACCTCACACACTTTACCTCTTTATAATATTAGTATAGATTTGTAAAGGTTTATTACATAATCACATACTCTTACATAATACTTCAAATTAAATATTATATGTGTCTGACCGCTCCGCCTTCATTTTTTTTCCAACTGACTACGCTATTGGCCTAGCAAGGTCTTAACAGATTCACCGGACTACATGCTCCGCCTTCACCTCTGATACCTAAATTTGTGTTCTGCGCATCTACTTCAGAACGGTCAATAATTTCACGCGGTTTATGTAAAGAAACGATGTTCGTCGGACTGGTAAAATACCACAAATGCTACAATCATATGTCCGTATGAGGCTTTAGGTTTTGCCGCGTTTGCATTAGTTCACAAAAGATATACATAGTGAAGAATTAATATACCATGTACCAACCACAACTAGAAATAAAGAAAAAGTTACTTCACGTTTGATTTTATTATACATACTCAATCACACCTGATGTCACCACCAGCGTGTAAAAGACCCACTAGGCCACTGTTTCATATTGATAGTCCTCTTCTCCATACCTAATCACCACGCCAACCCATGATGTATTTGCGATTTCAAAGTCTGAGAAAGCCAGTTCTATTTTTTTCCCACATACGGTGGTACTACAAGAACATTTCTTTGGTTCACGTTTCCTCACGTTTTCCTTCACCGTCAGCCGATACTGTTACCAAATAAAATTAATAAATGTACGCGAATTCCGAAAAAATCGTTGGTTACCAGATAGATATTCCACCGGTCAAACCACGAGACTAAATGACAAGATGGCAACACACTAAGAGAGTATTTAACTTAATGTGCACAAGATTAGTTATTCCTAATAATTATTTTATAGCAATATATTCTTTTCTTATGATTTAATTTTCTTCCAGGATGAACTTCTAGACCTATGCCAACGGTGTGCCAAACTTACGAAGTCAAAATTAGCGTACCCCGCGTGCTGTTCCACGGATTTAAAAGCTAGAAAATGGTGCTCAGACTACGTGTATTTTGGAAGAGGACAGTATGAATTCTACTAAATATAATCAAATGGCCACGGGATAACGCACGGGCTTCAATTCGCATTCCACAACGGAAGGTACACTGATCTTTGGACACGACAATCGACGATTGTCTCACTCTAATCAGAGTTACGTTATTATTGTAACTTCTATTTGAAATGAGCGGCAATTGATGTGTGAAAGGGATGGCGTGTAATAATCACGATATCATTTTTTGGCAGCTAATTATTTGAGGTTATGAAGTACTATCGATGTTACAAACATATATTTGAATTATCTACAAAATAATAACTAAGTACTTGACGTTTTTTATGAAGCGTTCATTATATTGATTTACGCCAATCGTAATTTGATTTCTATATAATTTGTAATATGTTTAAAATGTATTCACAAAGTCGACAGATAGTAAAAATGATGTACTTATATTTTAGAAAGTGCTCAATTTGAAAAAATACTTCAATATATAATTGATTAGTCTGTTACTAATTAATCAACATATCTCCGAAGAATGTTGCCGTGAAATTAGCGCCTTTTTAGCTCTTTATTTAGATAAACTATATCTATTCTATGTAAATTATTATAATAACATAGTTTGCCTTTGTTATAAATCATTAAAAGATAATGAGAAACTGAGGCTTCTATTGCCTAAAATGTGTATTTTACTCTTTATATGAATACCTGTGACTGTAAATAATATGTTATAAGTATTTTTATTATCTCATTAGTGCAATCTTGTATATACATGTGTAATTATATTTTCACAGACTTTAAGGCTCTGGTAAACGAATTATTTCATAATCTGTCACCAATACATTGACACACATAGAAAAGGAATCCATTTTGACAAATAGTCAAGACATATCATCATAAATCATTTCTGAAGTACCGTTTATCAGAATCTAAAGTCTGTTTTATAAAATGGCTGTGATAGTTTTAATTAAATATATAAATATAATTAAGAAAAATAAAATATTTTCCAGTGTATATTGTTTTTTTAACGACTTCAGATAGAAGGAGGTTTTGGCAACCAATTTTCTAGTAGATTATTACTGATATTGTCGCGTAGTTAATTATATTACAAGTTTTTGCGATTATTTCAATTAACTAACAAGATGGTGGCCCTCTTGTTAGAGCTTTCCATGAAGTTCTTGTGGTAAGAATCCATGCCCCGTGGTATTATTTCCGATCCCCTTCACTTGTTCACAATAACCAAACTATATTACGTAAAGCACCACCAACATTACACAATATAGAGCCAAATAACACAAGATTATAGATAAAATATAAAGACCACTACATGGCATTCCAAGATCCCGCCAGAATCTACCGTTTCCTAATTTGTAAGCCGATTTCGAAAATTCTTTCTTATTCGAAAGAGGATATTTTCAAGTAATCCCTATTTTAATTTCATTAGCATCGGACCTTAGACCTTCAAGGTACACTACGGAAATCCTAAAAGTCTAATAGGATATGTAGTGATTGACAAATTTGTAGATTTATTACAATCTAAGACTAGGTAAGGTAGGTAAGACCTACCCATAGTCAAAGACGTTCTATTGCAATATCCTAATTAAATGAATTAAACTGTATTTAAAAAATACATCAGGCTGACCGCATGTTGTTTGAATTCATGTAGGTATATTAAAATCACTCTCTTTAAAGTTATATATCAGAATCCAATATTATTCATAACAGCAATGGATATAAAATGTATTTTATTGCTATAAAATATGTTTTCCGTCGTAGTTACCAGTTTTCTGATGTCGACAATTCGCTACGAAACTGTCGGTATGTTTGTACCAACATTGTATATTTTAAAAAATGTAATTTCGAATACTTATGTCAGAAGCTCCTATCGCATTTATTATTTATTTGTAGTTATTACTATTAATTGAAATAAGCAGTTGAGTTATAAGAAAATTGATATTATTTAAGTAATCTCTATATACGTTTATGCATATCAATATTCAAGATAATCCATTAATAGTATAAATGTTTTTGCGCTGTATTTATGTAAAATAAATAACATCTTCTCAACTAAAAAAACATTGTTGGTTTTATGATACCACCGCGATGCAAATGATTTTTTTTTCTGATCGTAGGTATTTGTTTTTTTTAAATCTTAACTTAATAACTTGAAAATGGGAATAATAATGGGAAATCAATAGTAGACAAGATATCCAAGGTATACATTTTATTTTCAATCTGCGTATTAGAGTACAGAATACCTAATAAATACCATAATTCAGATGTTACATTCATGTAAAAACTGAGCACAATGTTTATTTAAATCATTTAATTAATTTGAATTGAGCCATGGGCGCCGCAATATTGGCCGTGGCTGCTCTGCCGAGAGCTTTTCCCTTTTCCCTTATTCCGCGGCCGTACGCCGGCTGTAATGCAACACGCGATAGATGGAAGAAACAATTTCAGGTGATGGAAAAAGTTTCAGATTAAAAACAATCAGGCGTTCCACGTAGACTGGTGCAACATTTTTACACTTTAATTTATTGAAACGCATTGAAGTTATATACTGGATGAAAAGTGAACATTTAAAAAAATCCATTTCAGATGGCAAAAATAACGACACAGATTTGGTTGGCAACATCCGCCGACAGCTCATGCGAGACAACTACGATTATATGTCGTCTGCGGACGATGATTTGTTAACAGCAAACCATTCATTTCATGGTAATATTCATAGTAAGTAACATAAGTGCCATTCGCTCCCCGAGAAATTTATTGGTAAATTAAACAGAAGACTCAATATCACATAGTTGCATTATAGACGTACTTACACTCCTTATAATGTTTTGGTTATAGTACGCTTGTAGATTCTTACTTTTATTTCTATTCGTTCGATGCAATGTCCAAAATAGAGCTGCCCTCTGACTTCTTATTTTTTTCTCCAACTGACTACGCTATTGGCCTAACAAGGCCTTAACACTACAAAAGCACAGAGGCCTGCGGCGTACTTATATATTCTACAAAACGGAGGATGGAAATCTCTGGAATACTTACGTCATTCCTGTTTCTCACGGTCAATTGGCCATCGTTGTTTATTTGTAATTATGATTCCGTGTAAACGCAGTAACGTTAAAATGCCTATTTTATATGAATATCAAGAGATTCCAAAGCACATCATCAAAACTATGGAAACCAATAAATAAAGGCTTACAATCTGAAGATTGGAGGGAAAGAATCTGATATATCTGTTATGTCTTATCAATATGTAGCTACCGAGAATGTCATCCTCTTTGGCAGGCTGGCTGAAACTTTTGTATATATTATAAATAAAATGTCGTTCAAACAATTGAACAAATAATTGTAATGTCTCGTGTCTCTATATATACCTATTATGATCATTTTAATAAACAGTCTATTTTACGCACTCCGAGTTTTATCATTACGCTCTCCGTGTCAGTCTCGAATATTCTAGTAGTGAGCCGAAGTTCCTACATTTGGTGATCCCGACGCTGCCATGCGTGTACAAAGTTCCTACATTTGGTGACCCCGACTTGAACCATGTGCCGGCACGATGATGATGCCCTAGCTCCTACATTTGGTGACCCCGACGCTGCGATACGTGTACAAAGTTCCTACAAATATTAGCTATAATTCTAAGGTTTACCATATTTATTGTAAAAGTATAATTCAATTGAAGATATTTGTTAAACATATTAAACCAGCACACATCAATTAGTCTAAAGTCATTCAATCCAATACTACTGCCGTAATAGAAAGAGGCGAATCTAACTAAAACACAAATCGTTGAAAAGTCTATATAACCTGCGCCTTAAGCGAAGTACATCTAACTCCTTTTTGACCATAATGACTTCATGAATTCACAAGAACAAAAAAAAAACTATTAGGTGCTCCTTTTTTCGTTTTTCCGATGGTATATAACGCGTCCCTCTTTATTCGAACGGCATAATACATTTTGCTGCTTCAAACCAACTAAGGATGAGGTTGAGCTGAATTCTAATGGAGTGGATAATACCATCCGTTAGGCATTTTGTTGTATGCTGGTATACTCTACAGATGACTACCATTTCGATGATGCTGATAGAAATAACCCTAATAACGAAGTCATAATTCCACGAGCTCAAGACGATGAAGACGGGTCGGTACAAGATGTCACAGTACTTGACAAAGATCTTGTATATTATATAAACGACGAAAGATTGGAGAAAGCGACTGTAGGAAGTCTAGACGACTTGGATTTTAGCGACGATTTGAACGCGACAACACCTAAAGTCAAATATAAAGTCCTTAAGGTACATTTACTGATCATTTTCCTGTTTATGAATATTTGCCAGAGCAATCATTAAAAAACGAACAGTATTCAGTAATTGTATACAGTCATTGAAAAGATTTGATGCCTTAATAATTTGTCAGTGTTGCTCAGTTTTTCCAATATGCGTGGCTAAGGAGAACCTATAACTTTAGTGTGGCATAGTAATTAGGAATTTGTGCTGTCTTAAAGTTAAGAATCTTGACATAACAGCTGTCCGTAAAATCCGATAACATTCGGAACTTTCTTGTTGCATGAGTTTGCAAAGAAATCTATAAATGTTTTATTTCACACGAACTTCAACTTAGACGTTTTTAATTTAAGGTAAAAAATCCGAATCGCCGTAGCATGAACTTCAAACGATTTATACAGGAAGAAAAAGATGATGGTGTGGCGATCATCAACCTAGACGAAGGTCCATTCCCAGAATTCAGGTTACCTAAATCTAGGAGACAATACATGCAGGACACTGAGGATTTTGATGATAGCACGACGTTATCTGAGCAGGATGACCAACGCTTAGAAAACTCTACTCAAATTAGGAAGTAATAAAAGTGTAGTAGATATATGTTTTGTTTTTTTTTATACATTAAACTATTGATAAATAAAACAAATCACAAACAAAAATAAAAAGTTCCATTAAATGGGTCCTTAGACTGGTAACGGGAAACTAGCCAAACTGTTGTTCTAATTTTATTAAAGCATCCTGCATTGGACATTTGAAACTAAAACACTGGACATGAATATATCTTTTGACCAAAAACTGCCATAACATAATGATTGCATTAGGTACCTCATATACATATAAATGTACTTTCAAATAATGCCCTCCACTTCGTCTTCGATGTTATAATAAATTTTAAAACGACCATGATCCAGCAATAAAATGAAATTGAATGTGAGAAATAATTTATACAAACGCGTAAAAATGGTAGCGTAAGGGAAACTAGCAATCATGGCAACAGTTACCTTACTAATTTTATTTGGAGAGCTGAAATTATTTCTTGCTGTTATTGCTATCACAGCAAATACAACAACAGGTATTATATGTTTTAATATAGTAGACTGTACACAGTTTGAAGTGTAATCACTTAAAAAAGAATCGTGATCATTTTCCAAGTATAAAATAACTTAAACATAGCCACACTGACACAAGTGAGTGGAAAACAATGCAAAAATAGTGAAATGATCTCGTCATTTTCTTGGAAAACTAATACCTTCTTCTATATCTATTTAATTTTCAGAAATTCCTCAAAATAATAATATAACCGACAAGAGTAATGAGTTTGTTAATATAATTAAAGAAGATTTAAGACGAAATAACGATGATTATTTGGATGCTTTAGCAAAGAATACATCAACCTCATATTCAGATAAGAAAATACATGTAACAAGTACTGTTCATATTGCACCGGTTAAAAAAAGATTTAGTATTGAAAAAAATCAATCCAAAAATCATAGTAGTTTCAAACAAAATCTTATAGATGGTAGAAATCGTCGTGCATTAGACATATCTCTGGACAATGAAGCTACAAATATAGCAGGTGTTGCAAAAGAAAAAACAAATACGTTACAGAAATGGTTTAATAAAGTAACAAAACTACCAACTGTAACTAAACAGTTAGTTAAGAACAAAATATCGACAAATAAACACACAAAATTCAATATAAATAACCTAGAGGACGTCAAATCTTTTTTGGAGAAGAATAAAGACAGGTTGGAGGATTTTATAAGTAAGAAGAACTTGCAAACTCTGACACAAGTACAAACGACCACAAAGGGAATGATGCTCCGAATGAGGGCACATGAGATAATTGAAGACCACACTTTGCCAAATGACGAGCAGTTGGACATGGCTCCAGCTAAAGGGGGTACAGTCCATAGTATGCGAATTAAGGTAAGCGTATAAGCGTAAGCGTAGTAAGGTAAGCTATGATTATTGATGTATTTGGCAAGAATAAAAGTGATTTGACCACACTACCTACCAGTTCAAGCCACTATTCCATCCAAGTGATGATACTAAAAGTACCATTGCCATATATAATACACTACTTTGTCTTTCTTATTCAAATCCTTTATCAATCGAGTCCTAAAGATCAAACTGCAAAGTACATATACTTCATATAACTAAGGATCTGGTTTAAGTAGTGTACTTTTACAGGGACGCCTTTGTCAACGTAGCGTCTTGATGCCCGAGGGACCGAAGTATGACAGCAAGGGGAACGTGTACTTGCGTGCGTTCTCTCCTAAACCAGGACAGGACTACGCCAGAACTATCTCTCCACCATTGATACTGCCTAGGTGTTGTAACTGTTGCAAGAAATCCGTGTTAGGTTGCGAGTAGCCGGCATGAGGTTTTCACGTCATATTTAAATAAAACACTATATTTTTTTTAATATATTTATATTACAAAGAGGGATTTCCTGAAAGAGAAAAGCATACATTTAGACTTCGTTATTTTGTAATATAAATAAAAAAATATTACTAATCGTAGGAAACATAAGAAACACTTCGAAGGGGCACGGATGCATAAAGAAATCTATGAAACTGAATAGAAGGGAAA
>MU158813.1:852653-866707 GCA_015888305.1 Antheraea pernyi | reverse complement strand
GGAAAGAGTTTTATAAAATGGTGATTTACCTTTTCCGTCCGTAGGTAAATAAATAAATAAGTCGATGTGTGACAAAAGACACTAACGCAATTGAAATTGAGGAAACATAATAAATGCTATTAACAATTGTTTGCGATTAAATCATATGAACTTACTTCCGCTTATTAGCATACATTCTCATGCTGAAAAAAAAACTTTATTCTTTGTAAAATGTACATGCTTTTTAAAACTAAATATGTATAAATGTTTGGAGTTTTGGTGGCTGTTTGCGTGCTTGTACCCCAATTGATTTACTGATTAAAGTGGTCAGAGAAGGTCGAGGACCCACAATCAGGTCAATCAAAAAGACAGACCTGGATTTGTCCTTTTCATTTATTGCCCCTGTGTCGACAATGTTCCGTGCGGTCCAGCGCGCAGTAACTGGTTCACCGTTCATACGTCGCGCTCATATATAATTATTTATTTGCCATGCACTCTGCCTTACATGCCTACATTGGGTCCCTATATAAGGGAAAGTTTAGCAGCAATACTTTAACTAAATACTATATGACTGATAGATTTAAACTATATCTTTTTACTTTTGAGTACATCAGTTACAGATTGTTTATTTAAAGACCATTGCAGCACATACGTAATACTCACAAACCTGGATATTCCTCGTTCAGGACCATCCAATTCCGACGACCGTCATCTGGTACAAACCACTGTATGTACTCATCTCTAGACCTTTTATTTGGCGATAGATTTATTTCTTCATTATTCGATGTAGCTTCTTCGTCCTCATTGAAACTTCTATCTTCTTGACAATTTAAAGCGCATTTATCATTGGAGTTAACTGCATCTCTATTTATGTCTTCAAGATCGTCTCTGTATTTTAAAATACCTTTTCCGTCAACGGTATTTCTATTGTGAATATTATTTTCGTATAAATCTTTTAAGTTGTTAAGAATTTCTCTGCACACGTATAAAGATGTTTCGTAATTTGTATCAGAATTCAATATTCTGCCTTTATTTTCCTCAGACAATAAAGAAACACAACCATTTAATAGACGTAATGATGCTGGTTGCATTTCATTAACTTTTTCTGCACCATTACTTAAATTAACAGTATTGTATTTTTTATTACTACCTCTTTCGTTACTAGCTTTGCTTGAAACTCTTTTTAAGCCGTTGTTATTTCTCCCGTGGTTAGCTGGAAACATTACTCGTTCATGGTCTATTTCTTCCATAAAAAGAATTTTGTTATCAGGTTCGTCTAATTCTTCATTTACATCTTCTGTATCTCTTACATTGTTTTTAAAGTGATATGATTTTGTTTGATATTTAGAATCGAAGTTACTCAAAGTTAACGGAACTTTCAACTGTATATTGGAGATAGGTTTTTCCTGCAGACATGATTAACAGAAAACTAATGAAATATTATAGATCTACAATAAAAATTATTCACTACAGAATCCACGTAGTTTAGAGACATTAATACATTTCTTCAAGTATCTTATGTATATGCACTGATAAAAATGCATATTTTCATATATGGATTAAATCCTAACTGTATTATAATGTA
This sequence comes from Antheraea pernyi, assembly GCA_015888305.1. Taxonomy (NCBI): domain Eukaryota; kingdom Metazoa; phylum Arthropoda; class Insecta; order Lepidoptera; family Saturniidae; genus Antheraea; species Antheraea pernyi. The sequence continues at coordinate 865,143 of MU158813.1, read as the reverse complement.
CTGAATAAGAGAAATATTTTGTTGGCGAAAAAACTATCGTTTTTTGTAGAATATACACGTAAGTATTTTGTATTTAGTGCATGTCCCTTATAAGTCTTTCTGTTACACGTTTTAGTTTAACATCGTTATTCAGAGCTTTTGCTGAAGGAAAATATCGTGATAAGACCATAGCACGATGATAGGGCTTTGCCGATCGCTAGCTACCGCCATCAAATTGAAAATCTGTCGCCTAGCTACTGTTGGTGTACTCCAGATGCACTTGAGTTTCTCCAGATTTAGCGTGTTTACCATCTTAAAGAAGATCGACAATTAACACCAGATGAGATTATGCTTAAAAGCTAAAACTTACAAAGTATAAAAATATATATCCAGCAATCGAGAGACTTAATTTTTATTTGCCCGACGTGATTCTTTACACTTGACAGACAATGGCATACTAGTAACCCTAGCCCTAGAAGCAGGATCATGCCCGACTCTTTTGTAAAACTTGACACTGTGTAGCTAAGTTACCGTCGACAGTCATCGCAGTTCTGAAATTGCAAATTGCAATCAGCAATTAAGTTTTCTAGAACTGAGTGACGAAACTTAAGAAGGGGACGAGCTATTTTCTCTGTTAATATTTATTTATTTGTATGTGATACAATACAATGCGATGCTGTTATATTGTTTTACAAGTAATTATAACTTATTACAGATAATATACAATATGCTAAAACAACAATAGTGAAGAGGTTGACTATAAATCATAAACTTATAAAAAATATTATTATACAATTTATCAAACTAGAACTATGGACCGCAAACTATGAAAAACTACATTAAAAATTGATGAATTCTACATGTGACCGCTGCCACCCAAACTAGGTAATCCTGTGTCTCAGGTGGCAGTATTAATAATATATTAATTTATCTATACAAAAAAACGTAAATCCGAAGATATATTTGTATATCGTATATTATTATATATTTTATCTCATCGGCCTGTAAGAGACCTACTGCAGGGTCATAGGCTTCATCCCACGACCTATTCAAACTTACTGATATATTCTCTATATGTTTAAACTTCGAGAATTTCATAGTTTTGTATGTTCCCAGATAGGGAGTACTACTAGAACATTTCTGACTTCTGTTCTGTTCTGACTTCCTTACGACGGTTCCTTTCGCCGTCCACCGGTAGTGTTACCTATATAAATTAGTAAATTTACGCAAATCCCCACAAATTCGTTGGTATATGCCAGGAATCGAACCTGCCAACATCGAATTGATATTCCACAGGTCAAGCCACTACACCACCACGATTTCCACTACTGTAACTTATTTTATATTGTATGTATTTTTTAATTACCACTGAATCTGGATTCTCAAATTGTTGTATTGGAGACGCACTGCTGTAGCTAGCATCGTGCTGTTAAATAAAAAAGAAATTAACAACAAGCAATATATAGGCCCCGGATCTTTAAAGTAACCAGGTGATTCAATAATACCATATGTACTTACCAAGAGAATACTTATTAACACAGCCAGAAGCATCGTACTGATCTCAAATAATATGTAATTGAATCATTTATATAGACATGTCATACAAGTTTGCAATTATATCGTTGATTAACCATGATCCGAGACATAATCGGTTTGAAATACAATTATCTCATGAAATTCTAATCAAAATTTAATTATAAATAATTCAAATATTAATGAAGAACCTAATGGCGCAGTTGTAATAGATCATCAATTAAAAACTAGGTAGTAGGTTCTCAAATAGATACAAGTACATAAAATGCTTTTATAGGTAATATTAAAGATATTAAAAAATAATTCTAACTTCTGTTCTATAGATTGTATTATATAAGTACTGTAAAATAGGTAAAAATGAACAATGCTTTAATTAAAATAATCGAAACATAGCCCTTAATATTTTTACAACTTGTAGACTACGTCTGAAAACTGAAGACGTCTGGGTCATTGTAGATTCTCCGCGATATTACGAAAAAAATATGACGAATAAAACAGTATCCTACTATTGTTAGTAGAGGTTCTAAAAACAGACAGACAGACAGACACAAACAGACCTGTTTTTTTTATCAGTAACCTGAAGCAAATGGTTTCCAGAGCCTTCTACCCTCTGTTTTATGAGGTATATAAATACGACATACCGCAAAGGAATACAGTTCTATTCTGTACATAGAAGCTAATATGAAGGGAATCGAAAAATAAAAATCTACAGGAGGCCTACAATCGGAGTATAAGTACTCTACAGCGTAACTATGTCATGATCGTCTTCTATTTTTTTATTTACTACGAAAAAATTTCCTTTGATGCATACTAGTAATTTAGTTACGTACAGACAGGCGTAACAATAAGATTATTTATTTACGAAAAAAAAATGCAAGGAGATAGTTTTCACTTTTACAAAAATTAACAACATTAAAAAAAACGTGGTGGCAGAGTTCTGTGACTGGAACAATATATCGCATCTTTAATTTTTTTTGTCAGAAAACGTATTGAAAGTTTGACCATTATTACACGTTCAACTTAAATTTATCTTAAAAATAAATGAAGCGCTTTAAGCTACTTGGAAAATTAGAGATAAGTAGTGTAATTATATTAATTAGATTTGGTTATCGTAGAAAATATCATCATTTGTAACAGAAATCTATATATTAATACGTGAAGCGAAAACTTTGAACTCCTTTTTAAGCGAATTGTGCGAACGGATGAACGTGAAATTTGGTATTGTTAAAGTCTATATGGAGGAGAAGTGTACAAAGTCCATAGATTTAAAACGCATTAAATACATATTAAATTAATTAAAATATACATTACTCACACTACTGCTTGAATGGCACACAACATACACACACACACACATATGTAAATGAAAATGACGTTTCACCATCCTTCATTTTACTTTTACGTTCCAATTACCTTTTTTCATCATACATTCGATATTTTTAAGATGATAATACGTATCTATACCTTATATACCCTTTGCAATTAACTGGTCAAATTATAGGTTAATTTTATAATATTTTAATAAATATATCAATTCATAACATACAGTAATAATTAACTATCTTTAGTAAATTAATGAAACCACTGAAATAATTATTGTTCTCTTTGGTCTTATTAAATGTCAAAATGAATTATGGTCGAATTTCGATCACTGGTACGTTTAAATAAGGAATTTCGAAAAAAGTTCGCAGTTAATTCACTTTTATATACAATATTTTCATTAAAATTGTATCAATTTAAAGTGGAACAATCTAAATATATAAAGATCCAGTGTCATGTTTGTCCACGATGAATTCCGAAACTACTCAACCGATCTTCATAAAATGTTGGCATATATGTATAATTTGGTCCAACTTAAGAGATATGATAATTTATATTTCCATTAATGGCCTCAATATTTTTTTTAAATAAATTAAATCATATCAATGTTGATTATTGTTATTATTTGTAAGTTTCATCGGCCTCGAACAGATGGCGCTTTAACATAGTTTGTTAACAGAAAACTGTAGAACCGACTGTTATAGATATCTCATAGATGATGCCACGTTTTAATTTTGAATTTCTTTTCCAATTTCAATTCAACATGTATAACTGAGCCACAGCAACGCGTGGCCCCGTCAGCTAGTAACATTTTCTAAGTTACATTGTCTTCTAGCTCACTGTGAAAACTCAGTTAAAAATGTTGGAAACGTGAACAAGATGATTAAATAAAGATAGTAAATAAAAGAATAACACATATATTTCATAGTATTTATTAATAATAATCTACGAGGTATTATTACAATTCAGCGTTACATCTACACGTGACAGTAACACAACACCTCTCATACAAACCTCATACATCCTCTCACGGCACTCATACACATACATACATACAGTAAAATAGACTCGTAGCGTTCCGCTGAAACGATACAGATTAATAACCCTTAATTATAATTATATACAGTAAAACATCCAAAACTAATTCGTACCCGACAACTGTAGCGACCGGCAGCACAACTATTTAAAAAAAAACCGACCATAATTATCTAAAAATAGGTTGTGTTCTTAAACAACAGTTAAAAAAAACTAGTCAGTTATGATACAAGCAAAGCTTTTCGCCTTTGGATAATCGATATAAGATTCGAGAACATCTTATCGATAAATAAATACATAAAATATCACGTCCGATAACATGTCAAAAAAAATCAGATTTGCACAAGAAATATATTATCGTCGTTCATTAGATTTTCGATAAATTTACTCTCCAATGTCGATATCGATATTGTGCATCTCGGAACATAAAAATCAGTAAGTCTATTCGATTTTGATAAGCCAAGATTATCGACAAACTCGATTATAATCGATTCTACTGATAATTTAATATATTCGTATTAAAAGTTATTCATAAAATACGTTACATAATAACTGCAATGTTTATTATATATGAAACTATTGAAACTAACGAAAATCTAAAACGTCTCGTGTATTTTTTGTACCGAAATAGATCTGAAGTAAAGTTATATAAAGATAACTTAAACTTGTCACCATTTGTAATGTACATGTGAAGTCGAGAACTTTCTATATCAACTACCAACATGGAGGTAACAATCTTTGAGATGTTTAAATTAATTCAGTAACATAGTAATTTACAATCAAGATTTTAAATATATTAAATCACGGACTCGGTATGTGTTTTATTAAACCAATAGTAGTGTGGGAATAGTCACCGAGTAGTTGAGAATTGTCTTAACGTTATATAGTTATTAGCGTATTCTTTATATAATCAAAATGTCATATGTACAAAAAATATATATATGAGGCATATAAAATCAAAAACAGCTAAATGCATAGAGACCAAATTTGCAGAAAACGAAAAAAATGTTTATCTATTCTCAGCGTTGGAGTTTTACTTATATTCAAAGTTTCAATTTTAGGGAGTGGCATAGGCTATTGATTTTACCTGCCTATGGCCATCAGCTCCAAAAGAGAAGTTCAAGAAATTAAAAAATGCGAATCCCTTAACTGTATTTTATTCTTACTTTACTTCTTATTTGTTGACTTGGTTGTACTTAAATGTATTTGATCCCAAAATCAATCTTAAAACGAAAATGAGAAGGCTTTAGCTGTATTTTGTTTCTTGTAGGAATTAAATGGTGATTTGCAACCAATGATAGAACTTTTGGCACTTAGCTGTCTTTGATTCTATATGCCTCATATATCAAATTACTGCCGAAATGTCTCGGTAAATCGATGTCAGTTACTCTTTAATTAGAGCGTTACGTTGTTGAAACTTTACTGTAAAATTACTTATCGTAGTTTTGGAAACTGTGACATTTTTTTATTACTTCAAATGATAAAAATAGAATATAATTAAAAAAAATGTCAAAGTTTATTTAATAATGAAGTGCGTATATCGGTACGTGTGATGTCGGCCGCGGGTGGCAGGTGGCGTTGCTGGTGATTGTGGTGACGTTGTTGGTGACGGTGGTGGCGCTGCTGGTGACAATGGTGGCGCTGTTGGTGTTCGGTGACGTCATCACTTGTGCAGTCCGGCGCGCTTCGCCTCGAGCTCGTATATGAGGAGGCGCCACATCTTCACCACGAATACTTCCGCCTCCTCGTCCAGGACCTTAACCACAACAGATTATTCGAGACATATCGATATCGACACAAGTATCTATTACACATCGCATGTCAAAAACAATGCAGACGTATGCAGAGAAACATTATTCATTGAAAACATCGATATTAGAACATCGATGTTGTCATAAGAAAAACATCGATGTTTATGAAAGTATTACATGATCACAGCACGCGGGAACAGCCAAGTTGGGACATAATTGAATGTTTACTTATAACCATTGCGACACATCGACCACCTGCAGCATCACGCGACAAGTACGAGGAGTCGGGCTCTCGTCACCACCCTGGGATCATGAGACCCACCTGGCACATTGAATCAGATTTGAAGACACTATTTCTTGAGACTTCAAGCAGTAGATACATCCCTTAGGTTAGGTCCTAGATTGGCTTTTAATAGGCTTGACTATTGTCTCATACTCCGAGCGTAAGACAAACTTTAGTTTTAGAGTTAATATACGTTCAATTGTAATTTTTAATATTAAAACATGTTATATTAAGGGTGCATTTTCTTTACATCTCGGGGACGTACCCCACGTATTTAGAGTTAGATCGGTGTTTTAAAACATCGATGTATCCTTTATATCCTGACATGTGACTGAGGAACCGAGAGGGTAGGGAACACAATAGATGGTGTTACAAATCACAAAACATCGTTCATACAGATGTTAGTAGTTTTAACATCGACGTTTATGAACGATACATCAACATTTTAAGACATCGATGTATCATTTGCATCCCTAGTCACAGAGTTTTATACCATGAGAGCATGTAATTTTATATTTGAATGGAGCAAGCCGTGAGCTTCTGCTAGTATGTGAGTAGTATGAGGGTTGTTTGTTCGTTACCATCTGTACGTCGTCGAGGATGCCCTGCGGCGCGGAGCCGGCCACCACCTTGCTGCAGATGAAGTCCACCAGCGTGGGCTCCGGCTCCCCGATGTACTCTATTATCTTCTTGTTTATCCACGGACGGATCTTCTTCTCCATCAGCGTGTTGTCGATCTGGAATAACGCAACACATTTCAATACAACTGATGAAAGACAATAACCAAGCCGCCATAAAGACAACTTACTATATAACGTTACACACCTTCAATATTACAAAATATACAGTCGAATATCACAAGATTATGGACAAAATATAATAATATATGTATATTAGTTAAGATATAACCTGTGAGGTGTCGAGTTTGAACTGGAACAGTTGCTCCTTCTGCGTCGGGATCTTATCGATGAGGCTCTTTATGTGCTTTCTCTTCTCTTCTGCGTTTTTGCTCTCCTTCTCACTGGCACTATCGCCCTTCTTCTTTTCCTTCTCCTTTTCTTTCTCTTTCTTATCTTTACCTGGAACATTTAACACTAGATGAGTCGTTACATTTCAAAAAGGGCTAAATCCAATGTTTATTGTTCATGAAAGTGTGACATTTTTTTTATAGTTTTCCAGTTTTTATGCCGAGTTGTTTAGAAATTCAAATTTTACCGTTCATAAGGTTTTTAGCTTTATTTTTTATGGTCTTCATATTTTACACGTACAGAATTAGAAGATCTTAAAAATAACGCTATGAACGGCTAAAATTGGATTTAGCTAATTTTTGTTGGGTTATGTTTGGTTAGAATCTTCATTATTTATAGCTATCGGTATTTTAAGATTTTTGTTTTATGTTTGCGACTCTTGAGCGTGAAATAAGTACACTTGTATGTTAGCTGGGAAATATCATCCATATTCCTGAAAACCAATGCCGTTTTTACAGGCGACATTGTGCTGACGTCAGGTCTCTTTGGCATAGTTATAGTCTTTATTTTTATGTTTAAGGTGTTTTCTATTGCCATGTCCATAGCTATATGTATAGTTATGATATATAGTGAATAAAACATATAAGATACCCCGGTGGTGTTCGTGTTCGTCGTCCTCCTCGGAGGCGAAGGCGTGGTGCGCGCGCCGCAGCCTCCCGCTCTCTGCAACCAACCGACCGACCAACCCTCATACACGTGTATAACATTACAACTTATCCTTAACTTTATTTAATTCAGACCTATTCACAATTCTCCATTTAAGCTTAATATACTTAACGCTATTAAAAATACGATGTTCAATTTTGACAAAAATAAAAATATAATAATGTGAGCGAATGAATGTACAGACCCTAGAGTGGTGTTTCTTCACTCACTATTATGTAATTTCGATATGAAAATTTAGCTCATTCATATTTGTATATTTTCATCACGTAAGAAAAGAGCGTTACGCCCCAACAACGTAATTCATGCGCTTTTAAATTATTTTCCACATTATGAATATGGAATATTTCAAATTACATTATCTAATTAACTGACAATAAAGTTTGTATTCTAAATTCACAATTCACAAAATAAGGCTGTTTACTGAAATGTCCTCGACTCACCAAATACTTTTTTTTACAACAATACGAAGAAGAGAAGAAGAAGGCAATTCATTATTTGGTATAAGCTGGCGAATTAATTCAATGTCATCCGATGAAAAAACAAAGAAAGCGCGAGCTATCGCGACGGCGGCGTCATCTCGTGACGATAAACGTAAACATTTGTGAATGAATGTAACGCAAACGTTAATTTTGTCACGAACATAGCTTTACATATAAACCTATATATAAGTATACAGTCACAAAACAATTAAATACATCTTCCTTGACTGTTTCTCGGCCAAGTTTCCTTATTGTTTAGTAGTACTATTACTTTACTATATATTGACAAGCTTTAATATTATTAATGTATAAAAATGTATATATATTTTTTTCCTTTATGTGTCTTTATTCCTCATATTTTACTCTCCTTGTGTTTACCATCTACAACATTTTTTATAAGTTTCGGTCAAATCTCAACCGCTAGTATAAGAAAATTCATACCTCAGAATATTTTTAGGATTTTATTAATTTCAATAGAAAAAGTATATTTACCAGTGGCATTGTTAATCTTTACTATTTTAATGTAACTATGTTTAATGTAACTATGTTTACAATCCCAAACATGTTAATAACTAAATACTAATAACTAAAGTTATGGAATTTCTATTAAAAAAAACATCTTTTAATTTCAAATCAACAAATAATTTCTGATTCAATTACTCTAATTTTATTTTATATACCCAATTATTATTATATGGGAAAATAACATTTCTTTGTATTATTTCAATAGTATAACTTAGTATACAGTTTAAGGTTTTCTCATGATGTCACACTATCAGTTTGAATTGATCATTAATCAATTTATATTTTAAATTAACACCTTCATCAATGTTAAAATTTTAAAACAATATACTTCAGTGTGCAAAAGACAAAAATGCAGAGTATGTCTTCAGAGCAACGTTAAGATAACGTGACAATTGTATTAGAACTTACCGTTAGGTGTATCTGTAGCACTGTTCGGGCTCAACTTATGATGGTTCTTGAAGCTGATCGTGATCGGGGAACTGTTCGCTGATGTACCACTCTGTTTAAACACCATACATATATTGAAAATGGATTAAAATTAAAAACAGTTCATTAAATTTAGACCCAGAGGAAGCGCTTATGAACATCAAAAGCTACCACCGGTTCGGACAAACAACCTAATCATTGAGATGAACCGGCAACAACACTTGATCTGGTTTATTTTGGCATGACACATATTTTTTTATATTTTTTATAAACATAGATAGTTACATTCGTTTTCCGTGGATGCAACAGAGAGGGGCGCCATTTCCAGACGTCGCAATCGTTCCCATATTATCCACCCTTTAGATATTAAAACCAGTTTGACGTGGTTCTTGAACTCACTATACGGCAAATCGGTAATGTGTATTGGGACTTTGTTATAAAACCTAACATATTATCTAAAAAAAATCGGTCTTAGGGAGCCTAAAATATGGACTAACCAATTTGTTATTGTTTCTAATATTTAAATTATGTTGATATTGTTAATTTTATATCTAAACACTTGATATTAAATAACAATGTGTCTTGAGATAGTAAACATGTTAAATACAGCAAAGGCTGATTCTCGAATGCTGCTGCCGGAACACATCTTTAGATGTCCAGAGCTGGATTTTCCACTAGAGGGTGTTAACTAGACAGTCTAATTTACGAAAGACCTAATCATCATTCTATAGAGGTAGCACAATGTTTTCCTTCAACAGACGCCCCGGTTTATTGCATGTATTCGTACATACATCACATACCATATATACATGAGTAATAATATCGTTTACTTTGAACAATTACATTTGTCATTTTATAGTTATATCATTAGTATTATAGAACAGAGTTCTCTGTCACGTCTGTCTGTTTGCGATAAACCTAAAACTACTGAACAAATTTGTAAAAAAATTAGTAGAAAAAGTAAAAAAAAAGTGGTCATGAGGAATGTTTAGGCATATAATTTGTCAATGTTTTTTTTTTATTATTAAAGCGGAACAATGTTCGCCGAGCCCGTTAATCTTTACATATACTAAGAATGTAAATCTGTACATGTATGTAGTTTTTAGATTGTGAAAAAATCTATTGCGTCTCTCTAGGAGTAAGTAATAAAATACATTTCAATAATTTCTAGAAATATCTATCTGTATGTCTGTTTCAACATGCATTACTGCTAAAATACTGCGTTCACGATAAGTAACGTCAAGTAACATTTCGCCTTAATGACGACGCAGCGTTACGAGAGAAAAGCAGATAAGTAAATGGATTTAATACAATCAGATGACTTTATTAGTCAGTTTTTTTGCATTAGGTACCACGCGCACGGAGTAGTGGGCACTGCTATCCTATAGTATTGTATAAGTTTGTTAGTTAATGTTTACAGGATCCCCCATACACTAGTAAATACAGCATAGTATAGAGACTCACGTGTCCGTGTGTCGGGCGGTCGGCGGGCGGGGGCGGGGTCACGCCGCCGTCCGGACTCTGGGAACGAGACAACACTTTCAGAACATGCTTTGTGCAGCTTCTAATAGTCAATCGACACATCTTTAAACTAATATATGTATGATAAATAATTTCTAAGAGCAGTGAAAATGGTTTAATTCACTTTAGAGTTGAAAATATTGAACCTGTTTCATTTCCTCTGTCATCAATTCATTAATTAAAAATAAGAGTGTGATGGTTCAAACCACAGAGTCCGTTATATAAATAGAGGGCGCACTCGTTCTTTCCAATCAGCGCCTCTATAATACGAGTTTCGAACTAATATCTGTTGGTTGTAAATGTACATTTATAGCTATGTATGGATGCATATAGCGGTACTGCGTAAATCGTATACAAGTTTTTTATCATTTTTATTTGTAATGAATATATTCATCGTAAGGCAAATCTAAATCCAAGTATGTATGCAGAAGTCAATGGTTATAAGTAGATCCGAAGATAGATAAAATTATTTGAGGGAGTCAAATAAAATTTAAGGGAGCACACTCTCGTAAGATACGTAAACCAAGTTAATGAAAACAAATATTAGAAAGTTGTCAGTTTGAAATGTCAAAATGAATTGTCGTCCACCATCTTTTGTTATCAAACATGCCAAAAAAATTATATAACAGTGCCATCTAGGGAGTGGATTGATAACCAAAAATAGACGAGCCTTTTCCATACAAATCCGATTCTGAGAAGTGAAAATAGCGTGGTTCCAACGGCAATTTACTCTATAGAATGATGACACAATAATGTTAAAGAATTAACTTGATGCATCATAAATAATCCATTTTTTTTGTAACATTTTTTTTTTGTACATAGTTTTTCGAAATATATACACTAGTATATATTGATAATTTGTAGAGTTATTAACTGCATTATATTGGTGTTATTCCGTTTGTTACAATACCCCAGTCATCCATTCATTCTTTCACTTTCATCCTGATTTCCAAACCGGATAATTATTTACTTACAAAATAAGATATTTTATAACTGTCCTTTTTTAAAAAGTGGGTTTTAATGTTTCGTATAACAGTGCGTGAGTGCGTGCATGAGTTCGTGTGTGCGTGCGTGAGTTCGTGTGTGCGTGCGTGAGTTCGTGGGAGTGCGTGCGTGAGTTCGTGAGTGTGGGTACTCACGGGCGGCGTGGTGGCGCGGTCGTGATGGTGGTGGCGGTGGAGATCGTTTTACACTACTTCGCCCAATTCAACATTTCATGACTTCATGTATGTAGAATAGTTACTTTGGTCTAACGCGTCTAACTTTAATCCGCAACTTTGTTTACATAAAAGATGAAAATATTTAAAATAATACATACACTAATTTCAATATCTAAACATTCTTCATTCGCGCTCAGCTTCTATAGGTTTTAACGTGATATATTAGGTCTTTACCTATGAAATTGCCGTTTCGTGTGAAAAAATTTAAACAAATCTTTTTCATGTATTTTTATTTCTATTAATCGAAGTAATCACCCATGCAATCAATGCATCTCTTTGCCAACGCAGTGTCAGTTTATTGATGTCCTTCTTAAAGAAATCAGCTGGGCGGGAGGCAATAAATTCTTCAAAGGCATTTTGTACTGCCTCTCGTGTATAGAATTTTTTTCCCGCCAAGGAGTTATCCAAATTCTGGAAAAAGTAGTAGTCTATAGGCGCAGGGTCTGGTGAGTAGGGCGGATGACGGAGAACTTCCAATCCCAGTTCTTGCAACTTGGAGACCGTCTGCTGTGCAGTATGAGGTCGCGCGTTGTCGTGCAGGAGCAGCGGAGACGAGGGTTTGACCAATGCTGGTTGGAGATGTGCCAGCTTCTCCATCATTGTGTTCAGTTCTTCACAGTACACATCTGCAGTAATGCTCACCCCGTTTGGTAAGAAGCTGTGATGAATCACACCGGCGCTAGAACACCAAACAGTGACCATCACTTTTCTAGGGGTAAGTTTT
>MU158813.1:828338-851231 GCA_015888305.1 Antheraea pernyi | reverse complement strand
GTGGGGGGCGTGGAGCGCGGCGCCGACGTGGGCGACTCCCCGCCGCCTCCACCCTCGCCACCATCGTTTCCTCCGCCACTGTATTCATACACCACGAGATCGTTTTACACTACTTCGCCCAATTCAACATTTCATGACTTCATGTATGTAGAATAGTTACTTTGGTCTAACGCGTCTAACTTTAATCCGCAACTTTGTTTACATAAAAGATGAAAATATTTAAAATAATACATACACTAATTTCAATATCTAAACATTCTTCATTCGCGCTCAGCTTCTATAGGTTTTAACGTGATATATTAGGTCTTTACCTATGAAATTGCCGTTTCGTGTGAAAAAATTTAAACAAATCTTTTTCATGTATTTTTATTTCTATTAATCGAAGTAATCACCCATGCAATCAATGCATCTCTTTGCCAACGCAGTGTCAGTTTATTGATGTCCTTCTTAAAGAAATCAGCTGGGCGGGAGGCAATAAATTCTTCAAAGGCATTTTGTACTGCCTCTCGTGTATAGAATTTTTTTCCCGCCAAGGAGTTATCCAAATTCTGGAAAAAGTAGTAGTCTATAGGCGCAGGGTCTGGTGAGTAGGGCGGATGACGGAGAACTTCCAATCCCAGTTCTTGCAACTTGGAGACCGTCTGCTGTGCAGTATGAGGTCGCGCGTTGTCGTGCAGGAGCAGCGGAGACGAGCGATTGACCACTGCTGGTTGGAGATGTGCCAGCTTCTCCATCATTGTGTTCAGTTCTTCACAGTACACATCTGCAGTAATGCTCACCCCGTTTGGTAAGAAGCTGTGATGAATCACACCGGCGCTAGACCACCAAACAGTGACCATCACTTTTCTAGGGGTAAGTTTTCGTTTAGGGCATTGTTTAGGTGCTGAACCAGGATCCAACCAACTTGCTGAGCGCTTGCGGTTATCAAACAGAATCAATCTTTCATCGCAGGTAACGATGCGGTTCAAAATTCCTTCATTTGTGTGTCTGTTGTGCAGTACAAGGCACGTCTCGACGCGTACTTCGCGCTGGTGATCATTGAGTTCGTGGGGCACCCATTCGTCAAGCTTTTCTACCTTGCCAATTTGACGCAAATGGACCAAAATTGTTTTGACGCTAACGTCGAAAGCTGCTGCTAATTCAGCCGTAGATTGTGTATCATCAGCTTCCACAATCGCCTTAAATTCGTTATTCTCGACCAAAGTCTTCGGACGACCGCGAGGTTCATTTTTCAGGTCGAAATTCCCAGAACGGAAGCGAGCAAACCAATAAGTTAGAATTCTTAGCCAAACAAAAATTATTTTGATTTGAAATGGCCAGTACTGCAGAACGGCAACTTCATAGGTAAAGACCTATTATTTAGTTGCATAATTAAAATTTGTAAAACTGTAAATGATCTTTGTGCTTCATAGTGTATATTGAAATAAAATATTGACTTTCACTGGCAAATAGCTGACATAAAAAGTAATTCAAGGAATTTTAGTGTATACTAGCTGTTAATCGTGGCTTTGCCCGCTGTAATATCATCAAAACGGTTAGACCGGTTTTCACGAGACTTTCACTGGCAAATAGCTAACTTTACGAAAAGAAATTTAAGCAATTTTAGTTTATATTAGCTGTTAACCGTGGCTTTGCCCGCTGTACCATCATCAAAACGGTTAGACCGATTTTCACGGGACTATCACTGGTAGATAGCGAACCTTATAAAAAGTAATTGAGGTTATTCTATTTTAGACTAGCTGTCACCCGCGACTTTGTCTGCATAAAAATTAGCAAGATTTCAACTCATTCTTTATTTTTAATAAGATAAATAATTATCAGCTTACTGTTTACAATTTGACATTATAATTATTAATAACTTTGATGATATAGAGGTCTTCCTAATAAGATCTTATATAATACAATTTCTTGCGGAACAGACAAGCGTTTATTTTTTGTATAGTCACAAAATCTTAATTATAATGGCAATGTATATTAAATGTAATGTAAATGTAAATCTTTATAATAATATTTTAAGTTATTGTTTCGTTAGTTCCTTATACAGTGTAAGTGAGCAATGAGGTAGTTATATGGTGGGTTAAGGTTCTAAATATGTTACTGATGACAAACCTAATTTGGCACGCTGTTAGTATTTATATATCTAATGTACACGTTACATGTTGCTTTTAGTGGCGTGCGCATCGTATTTATACGTCGTATCAACAATAAGTAAATAAAGGGTCGGCGCGAAAAATACGTCTCGGTAAATAACAGCTCACTTGAAATGTGAGCCCCTATTTTGTTTAGTTTGTTTGAAACACAGCCAATGTATGCCCGTTTCACATGCCGCAGTGTATTGAAAATATGCAAAAATAATACCCGAAAAAGCAATTTAACGGCCGGAGTATCTTACTTTCGTTAAATACATGTGGAATAAGTTCTATTTTAAGCTTTAAACTAACAAATAATATCAAATTTTGAACAAAATTACCGATTTTAAACCTGTGATACAAATGTTTGTATCTAGGGCTCTCCGACCACGCACAAACACAATAACGGGAAAACGTACTTTATTCATTACGTGTCAAGGTTGAATTCATACTAACTGCTGTTTATGTTGTCTTTTCATTTGTGAGGGGAGTAATTTATTGCTTTGCTCGTTTTATCGTAAGTATTAGATAATATTTTGAACATTTGTGACTTTATTACTAGGTGTTATGGTTGTAATTAGGTTGAACTTAACACTGTTTTAAAACTTCTTTTCTCCTTTTCTTAGTAAAGAAATAGCTATACATAAGTATATATTTACGCGGACAGCTTTTATCTTCGATTCTGTACATGACCTTTTATCTAGTTATTATTGATCGAAGTACTTATAATTGTCTTTAAAGAGCATTTATATAATTGTACATAGCCACATAATTTTATAATTCTTTAATAGGATTTAAAAAGACGCGTGAATGTTGTCATCTATCAAGTTGAAAATGAATGTGTAATGAATTAATTTTGAAATATATATAATCTGTGAATGGATATGTTTGAGTTGAATCGAGTGCATGTGTAGTGGGTAGTGGGTAGTGGGTAGTGGGTAGTGTGCGGGCTACCTGTCGTCGGAGTCGATGGGCTCGGCCTCGGTGGGCAGCTGGCGCGAGGCCTGCGCGCGCAGGTACCGCTCCTTCTCCCGCGCGACGCGCTCGCGGGCCTGCCGCCGCACACAACATGCTTTAGCCGGTGAACACTTACAACTCGGCGGTAGAGCCACCTTCATGCTACTACTGGTACTCCCACCCGGCACACAGAAACACCCACCTCAACTAACAGTGCACGCATTGTTGCGTTTCCTTCGGGCAGTGAGAGCGCTGGAAACCCAACTCCCTTTCCCTCTCCCTTCCCTCCAAACACAAGCTGACAACACACTTGTGACTCTTTTGATGTTGCAAGTGGCTTATGGACGGTGGTGATCACTTAATATCAGGTAACCCATCTGTTCATTTGCATTCTATGATATAAAAAAAAAAACAACTTAGACATATGCTATCGGTGACTTTTTTGTAGGCATTATCAAACTCTACAACTTTCCTTTGGAATTCCAATCATATATCTCTCATCGTTAAGATAGCGTCCGTGAAAAAAAATATCGTTGAACCGTTTTTTCTCCGATTTACTTTGCAAATCCGAATACCACAGCAAAGTATTTTCATTTTTCAAGTTCATATATAGCCTATGAGACTCACAAATTACGTGACCTTCTATTAAAAAAGGAATTTTCAAAATCGGTTTAGTAGTTCCCGAGATTACCCTCTATAACATCACAAACTTTATCTCTTTATAATGTTAGTATAGAAGAATGGATTAACAATTATTCTTTATTGTAATTATAAAAAATATCAAAAAGATAAATTATATGTAAATGAAGATCACTTAAACCTTTATTTGAAATTCCTACTCTTCTATTTATTGAAATATTAACGTTCTTTTTTAAACTCTACATTATTATCTATGGTAGAGACTATCGGAATTTACTATGGAACAATGAGTCTATATAATAAGAATTAGACACTGTTACGTTGTAAACTAAATAATTAATAAGGAATTATGTGAAACAACAATTTTGAATGTTATTTTTCATTATTACAGTCTAACATCCTATTGTTTCAATAAAAACGATATACCCAACCAGAACACATTACATATTATATTTACACACTGATTCACTATATTTATTCCAGTTATACACATCGTCCTAGACTTATAGTATAATAGTTTATGTTGAAATGTATATAGACCTGCGTCGGTGAGCACAGTTATGAGTTGTATAGGTTCCGAAGATCCGGACGTACCTCCCGGCGCGCCTCCTCGCGCTGGCGGGCGCGCTGCTCCTCGCGCTCGCGCTGCTGCTCCACCTGCAGGCTCACGTCGATCAGCAGCCGCGGCTTGTACATCTCCTCCTGCTCGCGTTTCGCCTGCACGACCGACATATAACTACTAACTACATCATCTATACACATATCTACGTATAAGTAATAAAACACATTGCAATCATTTTTAGACATGTCTGTTTGTTTGAACACGCATCACTGCTACGACAATACGATTCATAATTAAATAATTATTAATGGAACCTTAATCTGTCAATACTTTTTCGTAGTTACTTATAGACAGTTAGTTTTGTTTTAATCCGCGAGGGTGACAACTGTTCCTTCTCACGACTACAAATCCTTTTCATTATCATACCGCTGGAGGGCGTTGCGCCTCCGCCGCCCCGATTATCACGGGACCGTGTGCGCCGTTGTGCATCGTGCGAGTCGCGCGGCTAGTCTTCGTCAACGCGCCGCGCGTGATACAAGAACGCTCTGTGTCGCTAACTAACGCAAAATCTACGCCGCGAGTGAAAATATGTATATTTTATGATACGGACGCTATACCGTTTTATTCGGCGTTGTAAAAATAAGAGTGCCTCCACCGCAGCAGCATACCATCTGCACCAGTGATACCAGGACCCATTTTTGGCAAGTAAGTGCGTAAGAGTAAGAAAACCTTTTCCCGTAGCTCACTCCATTGTATGTATACCTTTGAAACCCGTGATTGAGCATCAATCCACAGTACTCTTGCCCTCGCAGATCGCTAAAAGTACAGTCCACATCTCTTCTTATATTAAACCCGCAATCAATGGATCGACTGTCAAGTGGTTGCATTATGATTCAAGCCACTTTTGCCTCCAACTTTAAAGATTTCTGGACTTTTGGATCACTCACTTTTATATGGAGATGTTTCGCCTAAATTTTTGACTTTTTTTAAACATTTTCTGTCTTTCATATAAAAGCTTGTCCTGAGAACTAGGTAAAGAACAAAAAACAAAAGAATTTATTTAAATAGGTGCAGCCATTCGGAAAAGACACGTTTACACATATTTTGGAATTGGTATTTGTTTACATAGACGGACGTTGTTAATAATGAAATAATACTAGGTATGTTGGCAGCCTTATAGGAATGCAAACGCCGTGAGATGTCGCTGCGTACCTTCTCGAAGGCGGCGGTGGCGGCGGGGTCGTCGGGCGCGCGGTCCGCGAAGATGCCGCGTCGCAGCGCGTCGAGCTCGTGCAGCTCCCGCGCCCGCTCCCGCGCGTCCGCCTCCGCCTCCCGCACACGCGCCCCGAGCCGCCGCTGCAGCTCCTTGCCCCTGCGCACGCGACCACTACTACACTCGCTCGCAAACCGGAACCGCCGCTCTCATACTATCAACCGTGCTAAACACGAACCTATCAAATAACTACCAACTATTCTACTTATACTTCAATTGTCGCGTTACGGCAAAATTATTAAAATACATTTTTACGATGCGCACGCACGCCGTCACGAAAAACCGACAACCTCAAGTTATTACGATGCGTGCGCACACCGTCACCCTAAAATTAGCTATAATCAACATTTTGTTTCTTTGTATTTGTTGTCTGTATTTCTTTCTATTAAAATTTTCAATGTATTAAATACATCTTTTTCTATTGGTAGTGTCGTTTTTTCTACATACTATGTAAAAAATTTCAAAACATTACGCCAAAGATGTATAACTTCTAACGCGTGTATACACGCTTTTATACTTATTACGATTAAGCTCCTTACCCCTACTACACCCGCAACACAATCAAACACAACACTGCTACACATATATATACAATTACTCTTTCACTATATCACCTTTCACAACTACAATATAATGCATACAATTAAGTTTTTGCAGTAATCTTGGAACGTCATGTTGTACAAACCAACCCCATGTGCTTCAGCGGCGTTACCGCATCGACTCGCTCTTGCAGTATAATTGTTTAAATTTGTAGCAGTACACCAACAGCACTTCTCTGTCATAATCAACTTTTCCCCTATACCAATACAACTATAATTCAGCCATATCAATTACTCAAATCATTCTTACAATAAGAAAAAACATTGAACTAATTATTATAAAAAACAATGTTTCGCAAAGACATATCATCATATATACTAATACGTGAAGATTTTTTTTTATATTCTACTGGTACGTGCTTGGCCACAATCTCACCTGATGGTAAGTGACGATGAGGCCGACGATATATCGCGCTTACCCACTAGATGCCTGTTCACTCTACTCTTGAAGACTCCCAAGTTATAAGATGACGGGAAGACAGACGCCGGGAGTGAATTCCACTCCTTAACCGTACGTATAATGAATGTGAAAGCAAATCGCTTCATACGATTTACGGGAATATCAACCACGTAAGGATGAAAACTTTGTATCCTTTTAACGGAATTACACGAACGGATAAACGTGAAATTTGGCATAGTTAAAGTTTATATGGAGGAGAAGTGCAGAAACTTATTTATTTTATATAAAATGTATTAAAAATATATTAAATTAATTAAAATATGCATTACTCACACTACCTGCTTCAATTTTACACAACATATACCTACACACATGTAAATAAAAAAGACAGTTTGACATCTGTCAATAAAGGACTTCAAAAAAGGTTGTGAAGGAGGTTGCTATACTCGACTGTATGTATTATTTTACTCTTACGTTCCAATTACCCTTTTTCATTCTACATTCTACAATGATATTATAACATAATACCCTTTGACAAAAGAACCCTAATAAAATTCAAACTTTAAAAAATCAATGAACTATGGTCGAACGTCGACCTCTGGGCGCCCACTAGTATATATTATTACCTCTTTATGTACCGTATTATTTTTTGTACATTACTTACGATCCCTATATATATTATATTTTATAATTTTAATTCATATTTTAATTAGTTTTTTACGCACCGTGACATGCATTGGGTTTCAGCTGAAAATCAGCGCTTAGTGTTTCTCATAACGCTAGCATATGCTGAGCTGGACACCATTTCATAATGCACAGATATGCATATTTTTGTCCATTCTTGTATACTTGTATTTTATGTTGTGCTTTATGAATAAAATATTTATTTCTAACACTCAAATCAATCTATTAAGCTGATCTTTTAAAATATATTAATAATTATTAATTTTAGATAAATTTCCAATTAGTTAAAACGATTACAATAGTTTGAATAATTCATTAATTACATTATGCACACACCGCTGATTGTGTGTAAAAGTGCTGGTTCAGGGGGGGGGGGCTTTTTACACCAAACTTTACAATATTAGTGATCGGTGATAGCAATTCTTGCGTATGACTATGCGAGATATCGTTTTTTGTTGCGTCCACGATAAGGATCGTGGCGTTAGTAAGTGACAGATGATTGGAAGGGATGCTTGTGAGTTCGGAAGCCTAAATATATAAGTCGCACCAACACTGCTAGTATTTTCATTATGTCATAGTGGACAAACAAACAGAAGGGTCACCTAATGTTAAGTAATCACCACCGACCAAAGACATTAGCAACACCAAGGGAGATGCAAGTGCGTTGCAAGCCTGTGTTTGGGGGAAAGGGAGGGAGATGGGAGGGGAGGGGAGGTGGGCCTCCGGCGCTCTCACTGACCGAACGTAACGCAACAATGAAAGCACTGTTACTTCACGTGGGTGTTTCTGTGTGTCGGGTGGTAGTCCCCCGGGCGAGCCGACCCATTCATGCTGAAATCAGTCATAGTTTCAGCGTGGCTCCACCACAGTAAACCAAACACAGTTTATGTGAAGAATATAAGTAAAAAGTTAAGTAAAGAAATAGTTAGTACTGACTTGTAGTATTTATGGTCGTCCCTCTCATCGTCATAGTCCTCAAGGAACTCCTTCAGTCTCTTCGCTTCCTTCTCGCGGTCCTCCTCGCGGCACCTCTCCCTTTCCTTCTCCTTCTCGTACTCCTTCGCTTTACGGCGTTCGCGCGCCTCCCAATTCCTTAATCTACAAGACTCATATTTATGAAGTGTAACAGATTCTCAAGGTAAAAGTAAGTAAACGCTGATCGTGTAGGAATGTACCTCTCCTGGTAGGCTGCTTCCTTCTCCCTCGCCTTCTTCTCCAGGCGCTTCTTCTCCCTGAGCTCCTCCTCCACCTCCTTCTCCCGGCGCGAGTCCATCTCGCTGCGGCTGCGCCCGCGGGACCTCTCTCTGTCCCGCTCCCGCGACCGCTCTCGGTCTCGCTCGCGCTCTCTTTCTCTTTCTCTGTCAAAAAATATATGAGACGACGTTTTTTAATGATTCAGTACCGAGCGTTGGAAATATACCATTTTAATAGTCGCTAGGAAGAATAATTGCAATATGTAAACTACAATCTTATTATTTGTAAAGTCTAAGAGTACAGTTCGAGATACACAACTAACTCTTAAGTTTAAAAAGGTCAAGCCTTAATATAGACCTTCAAATATAGATTATAGTTGCTGATGGTGCTACGCGTTGATGTGGTTCAATTATTATATGTTATATTAAAATTATGATAAAGTATTTGGTATTATGGGGTAATGAGCCTGCCTAAAAACTTAATATAGAAAAAGAGAGGTTACATAGCATTACATAAATTAACAGAACACGTACAGCATAAAATAAACTGGAGATGAAAATTAAATTCCAAATTAAAATGAGACACTATCTATGAGACATTTATAGTCTGTAGTACAGTTTTCTGTCAACAAACTAAATTTTAAAACGCCATCTATTCGAGAATGATGATACTTATAATTAATAACAATAATCAATATTGACAATAATTTAATTTGTAATTAAAAAATATTGAGGACATTTATCGTAATATAAAATTATCCTATCTCTCAAGTTGAAGCAATTTATACATAAATGTCAACGTTTCATGAAGATCAGTCGAGTAGTTTCGGAATTCATTGTGAACAAACATCATAACACTGGATTTTTATATATTTTATATTTATATATTTAAACTACAAAGAGATTATTCTTTATTCATAACATAAGGATTTTAGTATAGGAGAAGTTATGTCTACAGGGATTTATATTCCCATTATATCTTCAATAAGTTATTGCTTAAGAATTTGCTATTAATTTAGGAAGTCATTTCTCCTATAGCGTTGCTGTTAGTAAAACAAATGATCTAGAGTACCGGTGTCTTGGAGACAACATATATTAATTATGAACTAATCCTCTTCCGGTGGCACCTGTTCAGTTGATCTAATATCTTTCCGTTCATACAACTCCTGAGATGATCATTATGATGTTTAAAGAAATACCCTTAACCGAATAGCAATACTCAAATATTTCTTTACAAAAATTAAAATTTTACAATACCCATTGCCGTGCCTCTTGTCTCTTTCTATCTCATGACGAGTCCGTATGTACGGATGCAATGACAATACTCGTAGAATTGTTGTCGACAACATATTATTTACTTTTATTACACTTTTTTCACATATTTCAAAGATGGAACTTTCAATCTGATCTGATCTTTGGGATCTAGGAATTGTATTATACCAAATTTCATTCTATACATTATTATGGATTCATAATCCACATTACTTTTAAAAGCGCAAAAGTAACTATCCATTTTACTGTCATTATCCATGTTAATTTAACAAAATTAATCATCTGCATAGATTTTAATGAGATTTAATATAAACGTAGCTTGGAACCTGCAAAACGCTACAGTTCTACGATCAACTTAGACAACGATAATTTTGGTTTAAGACATAATTCTGCGAGTTAATATTGATTAAGTTTCCCAGATTTTTATTTTGTCACATTTAATGAATAACAGTTATTGGATCACAGAACAGTAATAAATGTTTTATCAAAGTCCCAATTTGATTAATTATTATTTCGTGCCAAAAATCGGTACAACTATACAACACTCGAATTAAAAACACTGTAATAGTTATTTCTTCAAAAACACTATGTCGGCCTAAAAATCTGTCGAATCTTAATAAAAAATATTTTCTTCTTTATCTATTCCATATTATTTGAGAAAGAGATATAAACGTAACACTATATTGTATTTAGCATTTATAAATAAGACTGTATACTGTAATACTATATTTGAATACATTTTTTTTTTTTAATTTTGTAAAACTGATTTTAGTATATTTTTATTTAAATCACTCCCACACACAACATTTCACAATATATTATTTCTAATGTTTTTATCACTGCCTTCCACATACAATAGTAAAGTTCTAATGGTATTTACCTAGTATACGAGCAGAGTTATCGCTAAGCTTATCGTCGCTCGCGTAACCGTTAACTCATTCTCGAGTTTTTATTTTTTTAAATAAACATCTCGAGGATTGGCATAATCTGAATCAAACAAAAACTATTTAACCCATTAATCTCTATACAATGTTTTTTTATAAGTCTTTGAACTACAGTTAGCAACTTTAAGCGGGGATGGAAAACATAGTGATGTAACCATATCTATAGCCAGGTGTTTATGTGTCTCTTCCAATTAGTAAGTAAACGTTTTAGTTTACCGTCTTTTACTAAAACATCACATAAAAAAAATAATATTAAAGATAAATTCCGACATATAAAACCGTCAAATCAATCCTATCATTACGTATTTCAGAAGAACAATGACTAAATATCGGCTACAAAATAGCAAAGTCGACTTGTGTATCAGTGATAATCAGTCTGTGTATCAGGCATAAGTAGTGTGTGCACCAGACATAAACAGTTTATGCATTACACAAAACAAGCTTGTATACCAGTCATATTAAGTTTGTGTACTAGACATAATCAACTTGTGTACTAGTCATAATCAACTTGTGTACTAGACATAATCCACTTGTGTACTAGTCATAATCAACTTGTGTACTAGTCATAATCAACTTGTGTACTAGTCATAATCAACTTGTGTACTAGACATAATCAACTTGTGTACTAGTCATAATCAACTTGTGTACTAGTCATAATCAACTTGTGTACTAGTCATAATCAACTTGTGTACTAGACATAATCAACTTGTGTACTAGACATAATCAACTTGTGTACTAGACATAATCAACTTGTGTACTAGACATAATCAACTTGTGTACTAGACATAATCAACTTGTGTACTAGACATAATCAACTTGTGTACTAGACATAATCAACTTGTGTACTAGACATAATCAACTTGTGTACTAGACATAATCAACTTGTGTACTAGACATAATCAACTTGTGTACTAGACATAATCAACTTGTGTACTAGACATAATCAACTTGTGTACTAGACATAATCAACTTGTGTACTAGACATAATCAACTTGTGTACTAGACATAATCAACTTGTGTACTAGACATAATCAACTTGTGTACTAGACATAATCAACTTGTGTACTAGACATAATCAACTTGTGTACTAGACATAATCAACTTGTGTACTAGACATAATCAACTTGTGTACTAGACATAATCAACTTGTGTACTAGACATAATCAACTTGTGTACTAGACATAATCAACTTGTGTACTAGACATAATCAACTTGTGTACTAGACATAATCAACTTGTGTACTAGTCATAATCAACTTGTGTACTAGTCATAATCAACTTGTGTACTAGACATAATCAACTTGTGTACTAGACATAATCAACTTGTGTACTAGACATAATCAACTTGTGTACTAGACATAATCAACTTGTGTACTAGACATAATCAACTTGTGTACTAGACATAATCAACTTGTGTACTAGACATAATCAACTTGTGTACTAGACATAATCAACTTGTGTACTAGACATAATCAACTTGTGTACTAGACATAATCAACTTGTGTACTAGACATAATCAACTTGTGTACTAGACATAATCAACTTGTGTACTAGACATAATCAACTTGTGTACTAGACATAATCAACTTGTGTACTAGACATAATCAACTTGTGTACTAGACATAATCAACTTGTGTACTAGACATAATCAACTTGTGTACTAGACATAATCAACTTGTGTACTAGACATAATCAACTTGTGTACTAGACATAATCAACTTGTGTACTAGACATAATCAACTTGTGTACTAGACATAATCAACTTGTGTACTAGACATAATCAACTTGTGTACTAGACATAATCAACTTGTGTACTAGACATAATCAACTTGTGTACTAGTCATAATCAACTTGTGTACTAGTCATAATCAACTTGTGTACTAGTCATAATCAACTTGTGTACTAGTCATAATCAACTTGTGTACTAGACATAATCAACTTGTGTACTAGTCATAATCAACTTGTGTACTAGACATAATCAACTTGTGTACTAGTCATAATCAACTTGTGTACTAGTCATAATCAACTTGTGTACTAGACATAATCAACTTGTGTACTAGTCATAATCAACTTGTGTACTAGACATAATCAACTTGTGTACTAGTCATAATAAACCTGTGTACTAGTCATAATCAACTTGTGTACTAGACATAATCAACTTGTGTACTAGTCATAATCCACTTGTGTACTAGACATAATCAACTTGTGTACTAGTCATAATCAACTTGTGTACTAGTCATAATCAACTTGTGTACTAGACATAATCAACTTGTGTATACAGCTACAGTACTGTCGTTGTTTTGCTAAGGCCTGGTCATTACGATTACACTTTTACCATGAGAATATAAGTCAAAATAATGTAGAAAATTATGTTGCAAAACACTCACCTCTCCCTGTCTCTTTCTCGTTCACGTTCGCGTTCTCTTTCCCGCAATTCTCTCTCCCTTTCTCTCTCTCGAATTTCCCTGTAAAAAGCATTTAAATGGTGGACTTTTAAATCATTTTTCATGTTCGATTGATTCAATATATATTTTTTTTAACGTTGGGAAATCCCTTATGGATACGCCACCCCCCCGGGGGAGAGGGTGGGTTATGTCCGACTCACACAGACTAAAACCCCACGGTGTACCGACAGACCGCTTTGTGGGGGCGGCAAGGGATCGTTCGAGCTAATCAACCTTGAAGAGCCGCCCCCACGGTCCGCCCGGCGGAAGGTGACCGCCGGGCTTCTACCTATAGAGGGACAGACTGGGCGCACACCGGCTGCCCCCCCTCTTCCGCCGGACCTGTGCAATGAGGAGATGGGCCCCCCAGCCCATCCCCTCAGGTCCAGCTACGGTGGCGGAAGAAGTTGGGCAAAGCGCCTCCTCCTCCCGCCTATCCTCCTTTGACGGAGACGGCCACTTTGAGGGTCTGCCTCGCGGGCCCTCTCCGCGTCCTCCTTTTGCGAGATGACCTTCTCGCAGAAGGAGGACATCGCTCGCCAAGCCTGTTCGCTGCCGAGCATGGCCGAAACCACCACGCTCGACAGCGATAAGTCCGTTCCCACGGCCGCCGCCAGAATGCGGCGCTGCTCCCCCCACGCAGCACACTCAGACAGCGTGTGCTGCGCGGTATCTTCCTCAGCGCCGCACTCGTGGCAGGCGGCCGTCGGCTCCCTGCGTGCGATCCGGTGCAGGTACCACCCGAAACAACCGTGTCCGGTGAGTACCTGCACCAGTCGGAACGTCAGGGAGCCTCACTCCCTAGTCAACCACTCCCGCAGGACCGGGCGGACGGCGTCTATTGTAAACTATCCGAACCGCTCGTCCGCCAGGTCCTGCTGCCACCTTTTGACGGCGTCTCCCCTGAGACGCCGTCTCTCCGCCTCTACCTCCCTGGGAGCCGGAGGCTCCCCCCTGCGTTTCCTCGCCGCCATGAACTCGTACACGGCGGCGAGAACTCTTGCCTCCAGCTCCCAGGGCAGGGAGCCGGCGCCTAGTATAAGGTATACGCATGATCATACGGTAAAAGTACAAATCATTTTCTTTATATTAGTGTTTTTCTGTCTGTTTGTTTTTATAAACAAGCACCACTTCTTAAGTACTGTGTTCATAACAAAACCTATTCAAGGAAATCATAAAGCATATCTTAAGTAACGTTTAGTCTTTGTTTCATTAAAATCGGTTCACTCTATCAACCAATCAACCATCATCAACCAGGTGAAAGGTTAAACACTCGCAGTATTCTAGCTTATGACACTTCATGGTCACATTTAACATATTAAATAATAATAACAAAACAAATACTAATAAACAACAAAGAAAACCCAAGTTAAAGTTTGTTCCAAGACTTTCAAAAGTATAAACACAATCTTAATAAATCTAAGTGCAATGACCAGTATCGAAAGCTACAATGGGCGCTAATGCCTTTGATAATGAAACGAACAATAAACCATTTTGTTTTGTTCCTGACGTTCCCACGTGCACGTTGAAGTGAAAGTGAAATCACACTATTGGCAATGATACTGTGCTTTAACATAGACGCATAGAGGATTGTGTATAATTTTTGTATTTTTCTAGATAATTAGATCAAATATTATGCCGCTATTTTTTTTATTGATTTAGAACGAGAATCGAGTGCAGGGTGGCACTCCGAAATATCGGAGTGCCTCCCGTATGACCCCATGCGGCAGGGTGTTGAAGGCGTTGGCGATGTCAAGGGACACCGCCAAAACCCTCTCCCCCTGGGAGGTCGCCTCTGCCGACAGCGACTTCAGGAGGCACAGAGCGTCCACCGTGGAACGCCCTGCCCGGAAGCCATACTGCGCGTCCGCCAGATTCGGCCCCACGTCCTCTGGTGCCCTCGGGTGCTGGACGACCCGGGAGGAGATAATCCTCTCCACCACCTTCCCGGCATCGTCCAGCAGGACAAGGAGCCCATACGCGGACGCACAGTCCGGAGGGCGGCCTGCCTTTTCTATGAGACTGAGCCGCCCAAGCTTCCAGGGCTTCGGGAACTGCCCGACCGAAAGACACCGGTCGAACAGCTCCTGAAGCCACCCCCCTAATTGGCCCAAGACGAGGCCGAGCACCCGTCCCGGGACCCCATCAGGGCCGGGTGCTCGTTGATTCAATATCTAACTTAAGCATAGTAATAACTCAAGTGACAATATAGTGAATAATTCATGATTTAAACTGGAATCAAGGTATTATTTAATCTTATACCTTTCTCGTTCTCTCTCGCGTTCCCGTTCGCGTTCTCTATCTCGTTCCCTCTCCTCGCGTTCTCTCTCCCTGTCCTTGTCACGGTCATCCCTGCGGTCCTTTGTCCTAAAACAAAAACGGATTTGGACATGAAATGGAATTCGATATTTTCCCGCAAAGACCTTAAAGTTTTCGCCTATACTAATATAATGCCCTATAAATTAGAACAGTACAGGTATTTTTGGCGGGAACTTGGAATATCACGTAGTAGATATTATATTTTATTCATACTCTTGTGTTATTGTGACTCTATATTTTATAATATTGATGGAATTTTACAAAATATAGTTTGATTATTGTGCACAAGTGAAGTGGATGGGTAATAATATCACTGAACTTGGCACAAAAACTCCCTGGAAAATTGTAACAAGCGGGCCACCATTATGTTAGTTGATTGAAACGATCGCAACAAACTCGTAATATGATTACCCACTCGACAGTAGCAGTAATAATGTACTAGAAGCTCGGTTGCAAAGAATAAAACAAATAAATGAGAAGAGTCCACGTACCTGGAAGTGCTCCGTCGACGCCTGTCCTTATCCCTGTCCCGCTCCCTCTCCTTGTCGCGGTCGCGCTCGCGCTCCCTGTCCCTGTCGCGCTCGGCGGGCCGCTCGCGCTCCTTCTCCCGCGGCTCGTCCTTGGGCTCGCGCTTGCGCCGCACCACCACCTCGGCCTCCTCCTGTGTCCAAACGTGTAAGCGTCTCACTCCAACGCACACATATCTCTCGCTCTATCTCGCTTGCGCATCGAGACTCTTAATATATATCGTTCTTCTATCCATATGTGCATGTCACTGAATTCCTCTTAAACGGCTCTACAGATTTTGATGGCATTTTTTTTAATGTTCAGGTGGATTTAAGAATGGTTTAGATTCACAATTGAGCCCGGTAGCTGACGATGTGGTTTAATTCTAGATTTCTTTTTACTATAAAAGCAGGACGTCCGTCGGACCCACTATTATTAATAAAATTTTATCCCTTATTTTTTATAGTGAATATTAAATTATTCTTGTTTATAGGCAATTTTGGAACAATATTGAATTATCATCTAAGGAAAAGGTAACTTAAGCTAATTCCACGCGGAATTCTCATTAGCTATTTGAATGATTTTTATTTATTTCTTAAGTACAGACATGTATATAGATACGGATCTACTTAAAAAATGCAAGTGTAATCTAAAGAAACACGAACAACATCAGACGTAATCCATAATTTATTAAGTGAACCACGTACTTATGCACCTTAATTGTGTAATATTTCAACTTTTTTAAATTATAATGTAAATCACAATCAAATAATATTTCAATTGCCTGTTATTAATTTCAGCCAATACAGAAATCGAATGACACACGGCATAATCCCAATAAATAAAAACAAAAACCCCAGATTATGGCGCAAAAGTCGAAAAGAACAAAATGAAAAAACCACCTCATCTGTTTGATGTAGAATTGTCAACAAAGTATCGATAACTTCACAAGTATGTCCCGTCTTCCAGATTAATTCTTCTATCCCATCTCTATTCCAAGCACCGTATAGACAAAAAGTACCTAATGAATATAATGTATTGGATTCTGGTTAATTCTAAGATGAAGTTATCCTTAAGTCTAACTGGGAATATTAGAAAACAGACGATACGCAAGAGACATAACACCGATACAACGGATATGATTTTACTTCCATTTTCATTGACAAATACACTGTATATTAATTAAAATTTATTACATAAGCATCGCAAATAGAAAATTGATTTAAAAAAAAATAAGCCACTCTAGACAATTTATAACTCAGTTATCCCAAATGACGTTGCGCTGAGAAAAATGAATCTAGTGTTTTTGAGTTAAAATAAGAAGTTATTTTAATTTGGTTTAACTGAATCGACTTATGACAAACTCTGGTATATTATATAGGTCCAAAGTTAGGACTATATGCACGAATATCCTGAGATTTTAATGTAAAGGAGACCCTTGTACTTATCACGCTGGAAATACCCAATGGATAAAAAAGAGAAAGGACCTATTTAGCACTAATGTTGCAGATCAGATGATCTAGAATACCTTCGAGATCTAGTACGTGCATGTCAAATAAATACATTCTTCATTTCTCTATCACTAATCACAGACAGATGCTGCAGTAGCTGATTTAAATCAATAAACTAGAGAAACTGCCTTTAGCACAATTGGAATGCGCCTGTCGTACTAGAAAATGTTTGGCAATTGACATTGCAATAATGACGTATTATTATATTCTCACAAAATAATACTCCTTACAACCTGGATTTTGGAAATGGGGACGATTAACAGCTATTTTGTGGGCTATTTTATAATCAAAAGTGTCACATCGCTTCACGCGTGTTCTATATTCTATTGTTTTCTAGCAGCAATCGTTTTCCATATTACATTGTTTTTGTTTGCAATAAGCATTATACAAGCAAAAATAGAATTACTTAAAGTTTAAAGTAAAGTAAGTACTAGAGTTTAAAGTGTATTTTAAAAATTATGACCCCGGTATATTATTCCACTAAATGGCTAAAGATTATCAACTTCAGTAATAGGAAAAAACAAATTACATAAACCGTCCCAGCATGGAACATGACTTCATTAGATTAGACCTTGGGTGAATCTAAAACTTTAAAACACTTGCCAATGCTAAAATTGTAACCACTGCCGTTACGAAAATATTTTAGAGTGATGTATGTAAAATTAGTTTTGCTATTGGATCAGAGGATATACAAGGAAAAAAAAGGTTAGCGACCTCTGTCCTACGGTTCAAGTCCTAAAATAGATTTTTAATAACATTAACCAAAGACGAAAAATAAATCTGCCATAGCACGCTTGACGATAAATCTAAAATGAAAACTGGTTTTCGAGTGCAGTTATCTGCTGCCAAAACGCATCAGCAGCTTGCATGCAGATTTTCTACCAGTGAATTGTAACGAGAACAAAAACGACACCCTATCACAATAACCAGAGTTGGATTTAGAGTGTTTTAACATCTTTAACCTCCAGAGCCCCCCCACACCAGTGAGAGCTCTGTAATGATTTGTTAATATTTTATGAGACAAAATATCATTCATGTTGACAGAAAATTGACCTTTTACCAAAAACTTTCTTAAACATCAAAATCAGTCAACGTCACCACTACCTCGTTGCCCAGGTCCTTACAAATTTTAAATTTGATGACCATGACTATGCGAGACGTTACGATGTTTTCCTTCGCTGGAAGAACTTATCAAGTTAGCAGATTTCTTGTGTATCGTATATCGTATTGTTATATTTTTCACAGAAAAAAAAAATCAGTCAAATCAGCGAGCGATGTCCTCGTAAAACGCCACCGCACCTGCAAAACCGCGTGATAGAGCGCGCGAAACGTAACGCAGAATAATGTCGAAGTCCGATTCACAGGGCACGTTACTTACAAAGCATCCGTGGCGCGACGACACGCGGCGGCTCCGCGACGCGCCCGTATCGGTCGCGAGCGTCACGCGGCGTACAGCTCCCGCGGTGTCGCCACGACGTTATTATATAATAGTTATGAACGCGATATCGCAACGGCACACTCTTTAAAACAATACAAATCTTTTATTCTTACCAGTTTTTATTTTATTTAATCCGTTACTCATTTTTATCGTCATTATCAAAATAAACCATTGACGGATAGATACAGGTGTAGTCAAAAATAAAATTACAATTTAAAAAAATTAAGAGAGTGTGCAATAGCTGATCGCGAGTCGCTCGTTCACAACTCACGAATATGAAGTCGCGACATCCGGAGTTGTCAAACGAAACGGATCATTCAACGGTAAACGTGACTGTGTGACACGACCTTTTATTATGTCTTGACTACTTACCGTTTTGGCTTAAGTGTTGCCAGAGTTTTTATTTCACTTTTTCGACTTTTTCATTTCACTTTTTTAATGTTCCGTTTCGTTTAAATACTGCCGTTTAATAATAATATATTTAAAAATACCCGATAGATATATACATAGTTTTTTATTTTATAAAACTAATAACAAAACAACGAAACATGTGACCTCGAAAATAACCATAAACATACATGTATTGTGCTAAAATAATTATATATGTGGTTAGTATATAGCATACAATAAAACGAAAAAAAATGCGCGATTTACAACCTTTGCGTTTTTTTATTTTTATTATTAACCTAAAAACCTAAATTTCTTTATCGAATTTACACGATAATATAAAATACATATAAATGTATATATTATTAAAACTATAACAAAAAAGTTTACACTACACTGACTATGATTCGGATTCCAATCGATATTGTATTATCGTTATTATCATAATCGATATTGAAGACGTGTAAAATCGAGCAAGATCGTTATAAATTGGGTGGGTAGTGTTGTATGGTGAATATATATTAAAACTCACCGGCGAGGTAGAGGTCGCACGCGCTCCCGGAGACCGGCCGGACCTACATCGCAACACCGTCAGACCCGAACGCAACGACTCACAACAACACGTCCACATAACGCGAAACACATCGCTTGCACACTCCTACACTATAAACCTTTAACTCCGAAACTATCCATTTTATTCACTAAGCCCAGTGGTCAGTAAACTCGTCATTCAAAAGGTCCAAATCTTCTATATCTATACATACTAGGAGACTGGTTAGTCAGTCGCAATATTTACACAAGCTATTAAATACTCGCTTCTCGGTTTCATAATCTTTAAGACTAATTATAAAATAAAAATACTAAGAAACAATCAAGGTTTTATTTAATGTAATTTCCCCTACATACGTTTCATTAAGGAATACATAAAAAATAAGAAGCCGCATACTCGGCGCCCTTTGCCGAATAGTCGCCACATCTCTAATAATTTTTAGAATTTTAAAAAAGGGGCTAGTGTCAGCGTTATTATCCAAGGTTATTAACTCTGGGTTCCTCCGTTGCAGATTACGGCACCAGTCATTGCACCTAGGTGTATTTATATTATTTATATCTATATTTTTAACAAACTTTAACTAAGGTTCTCTTTGTTGTTTATTAGTCTTTGTTTTAATATTATTATTTTGTACGTTAAATGTGACCATGAAATTTTATATCGTAGAGTGCTAAGAGTGTTTAACCTATAACCCGGTATAAAAAAGAATATAAGTATAACAAGTCTGTACTTTTTAGATTTTTAGAAAAAAACGTTGTTGCAGGTGTCTTAGACTAAGTAATAAATTACATGTCAATCATTATTAGAGGTGTCTATCTGTCTAAAAAACTACGTTCATCATAAAACCTCTCTAAGAAAATCATAAAGCACATCTTCGAGTAACATTAGTCTCTGTTTCACCAAAATCGGTTCAGTCTATCAAAAGTTATTGTAATGTTAATGACGACGCGACTTAAGTACGAGAGAAAAGTAGAAAATAATTGAGACTTAATACATTCAGATGACTTTTGTAACAACCGGAAGCACAATGTATCGCGCCACGGTACTGCCCACCGGAAGCACTACTGTACGTAAGCCCACCGGAAGCACTACCGTACGTAATGCCTAGTGCTGCCACCGGAAGTATCGCCATAGCCAAGCCAAGCCATGTAACTACCCCACCCGCCGATAACGCCATCTAGCCACGCCTTACAAGTGGGGTAGGGATAGCCAGCCATAAAAGGCCGTGCGTGCTTCGACTCGGGGCAGTCTTGCACCACATTAACGCGCGGTAGCTCTGAGTATCGATTTGAAGTGTGTAGTAAACTTTGTGCTTATAATAGCTCTGTGATTACAATAAATCAGTGACGTGCATATATATCGAGTGACGTTTAATTCTACCTGTCCTTACACTTTATTAGTCCCTGTTTTGTACATCAGTTTTCATGCGGACGAAATCGCGGGCACAACTACTAAACAATATAAGACTGAAATCTATTCAAAGAGCCCTTGCTTTAGTAGATACATTTTTATCGAAATTATTAAGATTAATAGTACACACTCGAGCTTGCTTTTGCTCCATGTTTTTTTTACTAGTGACTAGCCTTAATATTGTTATAATAATGTGCCTCTTTTCTGTAGGCTTACGTTTCAAAAATGTTTACAAGTCTCTTACAAGGCAAGTTAATAGATAATATTCTATGTCTGCACTAAACACTTTGTGGAAGAGCATTGCACTAACCGAAACAAATTAAATTGCTTTAACATACCACCATTTGTTAAATGTATTTTAACGCCATCTATCGACACATATCTGGTACTATACTATTATTTGTAAATGTTTCATATTTTTTATAATATCACCAAATTTGTTCTTAACCAAGACCGCTATAATTATAAAAGTTTTTTTGGACGATGTTCCTTATGGCAATGTACGGACTTGGTGGAAGGGGGCTAGACGAAATTGTGTAAGAATTTTTCGTCACAACACTTTCTAGAGTGTAGACAATTATCCATAGCGCATTGATTGTGCCTAGCCATAAGTGCGCGTTTACTATATCATGAAAATGATTTGATCCCAAGGGATATCTAGCCAAGGTTTAACGTGTCGCGTTCGGAGCGCGAAAACGTATCTACGTCTTTTACTTATAATATCATTGATTTTCATTAAAAATGTTATATTAGGTCAATGTTATTGATTCAAGTGTCTCTCAATGTACATTTCGTTGATTTTCTAATGGTCTTAGAACAACACACTTTGCTATATTATCACTACTATTTCATTAGAGGTCAATAATATATTGACGGTTATTTCGCTCGTCAATAAATTTTTTGAGTAAGTAAACTTTTGATTAAATAGTACCATAAAAGAAAGTACTTGTTGGAATTAAATTACTTTTTTTATTTCTACAAATCTTAGCAGAATACTTGGATCATTCCAAAAACCACAAGATGTTTAAATAAACATTATAATCAGGAAACAAAAATAACAATTTCCTGACCGATTATTAAAATTATGTTTATCGACTACGACTGATTATTGTTAATCACTAACAAATAAAATAAAATGAAAAAAAATATAGTATCTATATATTAAATTATAGTATTTTTCGGAACCAAAAAAATTGTCGTTACGTAAAATGATTCTTATTTTGCAGGGTAAAGAATACTGAAGTTATAACTAAACAAGATTTATAAAAATTATTTTGAGACATTTTCAGGTCATCCAAAAGCCACCAATACTTCGCCAGGTACAACAGAGTTAATTAATGCCATCGAGTAAGAATTTCTTTGAACTGACCATATATAACTCTATTATTATCGTAATTTCACTCAAGTCTACACACTTTACACACATATAGAATGAAAATGTAATGTAATTTGATAATAATGTTTAAAAAAAACTTACATATATACATGCCTCTCTGATCGAACCTCCTACCCTGGAGCTGGCGCACTAAGCCCCCTAAAACCACGTGAGAAAGCGATGTGTTATAATAATATCGGTGTATATAAATATAATATGTCGAGTGTCCGGTGCGCTCGGCGTTCTGGCGACATGTAAACAGTACTTGTTGATCATATGTAGATAGAGTGGGGGGTCGTGG
>MU158813.1:772179-828212 GCA_015888305.1 Antheraea pernyi | reverse complement strand
GTCGGGGGCACGTGTGGGGGGCGCGGGGGGGCTCATTACCTTCATGCTCTCGCGGAATTTGCCGATCTCGCGGTGGATCACGTCGCGCTTCTCCTCCGATATGTCCGCCTCCTCCAGCACACGCGCCGTCTTCGATATTGCTTCCTCTGCAGAATAAAGACATTTCTTTAATAAAAAAATCTTTATGTCAAATAAAAACAACGCTTTATGTCAAATAAGAACACCACTTTATGTCAAATGAAAGCAATACTTTATGTCAAATGAGAACATCTCTTTATGTCAAATGAAATCTATACTTTATGTCAAATGAGAACATCACTTTATGGCAAATGAAATCAAGACTTTATGTCAAATGACAACATCACTTTAGGTCAAGTGAAATCAATACTTTATGTCAAACTAGAACATCACTTTATGGCAAATGAAATCAATACTTTTTGTCAAATGTAATCAATACTTTATGTCAAATGAGAACATCACTTTATGTCAATTGAGAACATCACTTTATGTCAAATGAAATCAATACTTTATGTCAAACGAGAACATCTATTTATGTCAAAGGATAGCAATACTATATGTTAAAATACGTCAAATAAATTGTGTATAATATAATTAGTGTCAAATAACGTGACTGTCTGATCTGTCCTACTGAACATTTTAGTGAGAATTGATGATAAGATATTTAGGTAGTCTTCAAAATGACAAGTATTTCAAGATCCCTATCTGTGTATCCTAATTTCTGGGAGCTACCATTGAGAGCTAGCCATTTATCTATTCTTAATTCAACACCGAATGATGTAAGACAGAAGCTAATAAAGAGAATAGAAATTTTTAATGAATAAAAAAAAAACACTTCATGGGTCAAAGAAGAATGTGCCAGAACGCATTGTGGTATGTCTCAGTAAGGTAACATGTTGATTTGTAATACTGTAACCTGTCTCCATGTTATGATAAACTACTCTTTATAAAAAAAGGAGTAGATATAATAAATAATTCCACAACCGAATGTCATATGTGATACGAACTATTACATATCAAGTTACCTTTCTGTATGGTTTCATAATTGTTAATCTCATCCTGATAGTCGTGCATGATCTGGTCGAGTTTCCTGAGCGCCGCCTCGTCCAGCGCCCGCTGCCTCGCGTCCAGGTACCCTCCCTCAGCACCCGCCTCCGCTCCTCCTTCCTCCTGACCCAGCCGAGACCGTTGCTCCGCTACAGAGTACACAAATTCTCGATAACTTCATTGCTAACAGTCAACCACAAACAAATTCATAAGCCTTTGTTCATGTCAAATTAATATCAATCTCACTTTGATTATTAAATATCAAAACAAAAAGCATCTTGTTTTTAGTTTTTCTTTTGGCAAACAGTCTTCTAGTAGATTATTGCTGACATTGTTGAGTACGTAATCATATTACAAGTTTCTGGGGATTATTTCAATGAACTCGTGTTACAACTTTCCAGGTAGTTTTATGACTAGCAATATATAAGATACTTTATAATTCTGACACTCCAGACTTCATTTACCAGAGATAGCAAAATAATTTGAACTGTTCACTTACGAGATTATTAAGAAAAAAAAATGTATTCAATGAGAATGTAAAACTTACTTTTATAGCTATCAACGAGTGCCTGCATTTTCCCATCAGTCCTGGCTAACAAGCTCTTGTCTGCGAGTTGCTTGTCGCTGAGCAGCCGCACGCAGCGCAGCGCCGCCTCGGGGCCCGCGAACTCGCAGAACCCGAACGTGGAGACGCGCTTCCAGCTGAGCACGGGCCCGCACGCGCCCAGCAGCGCGCGTATCATGGCGTCGGGCGCACGGGACGAGATGTTACCTGGGAGACAACACGCCTTGCATTGCTGTCCTAATTCACCTCAACACTTCCACAACTGTGCAAAACTTTCAACATCTGTTTCATGAATGACCCAGGTTTAGTAGGAAGAGACTAGAGCTTATAATGCTTTGTGACAATCTTCGTATACGTATCATTCGATCATTTGCGCTTGACGTAAGAAGGAGTCGGCTATCAAATTTTTCGATAATTTTGCAAACATGTGGTCATTAAGCTCAAGGTTTCATTATTCATTCAAATTCCATCTAAATCATAACTGACTAATCTTTGTGACTTTTTATATAATGCTATCAAATTGTGATCACCCCTCCCTCCCTTTATATTGCTAATTCCAAATTGTATTATTTGCTCATAACCAACAAAATAAAAAATAAAAATAATATATGCGCAACCATCAGAGTTTGCTTCTCAAAATTATAACTAGTTCAACACTTATGACATACAAGCCATGTTTGACTGTTTACATTTTTTTTGTTCATCTATCGCATGTTGCATTGCAGCAGCGGAGTATGGGTATAGTGACATGCGTTGAACAAAGCAGACAAAGTCAATATGGCGTCACCCATGGCTCAATTCAAAATGTTTTAAATAAATATTGTGCTCAGTTTTTAACATGCTTCTATCACCTCAATGTTTGTATTTATTATGTATTCCGTACTCTAATACACAGATGGAAATTAAAATTTTTAGTTGCATATCCTGTCTACAATTGGTTTCCCATTATTACTCCCATTTTTCACTTAAGTTACACCATACAATTAACCATACAATTTTTTTCATTTCAAGCAGAGCCTCAGGTTCCTTCGCACTTAGCATACTTTCTGACCCTGAATGTTGTATGGTAATAGCTCCAATCCCTAAGATTCGTAACAGGCCTTCAGTAAATAGCGTTCATAAATAAATGGGTTATAATATGTAATATTCTTTTTTAGATACTCACCAATGAATACTGTAACAGGAGGTCCTTCAGTCTCTTTAGGTCCATTTGAGTTTCTCGTCGGCCCTCGTGCTATAACTGTCTTTGCTGGCACTGGTGGAGCCCCTGGTGCAGGTAATAGTGCACTACGACCTCCAGCAGTAGTAGTACCATATGCCCCGACCATGACCTGTAACAGTTCCATTATATTAAATAACTAGAAACTGTAGGACATATATACATATATATATTATTATACCTAGTCTGGCCATAAGTTCTGTTACAAATGAAGATGTTTTTTTTAATGAAGTAATGTAAATTTATACCTACATATTTATAAGTCTCAGAAAAAAAAAAAAAATTGTATTCCAAGAGAAATTTCGCCACTGTTTGCTCCAAAAACTTTTTAAGAGACTCAATGTTGCCATGTCGTTTAGAGCAGGCCATGTCCTCTAAAACTGACCATACTTTAAAGTCTGAGCTAGATGAGGGTCATTTTTCAGCTCTTATTGGGTAGTTCCTGCCTTGTGACCAGGTGCAAAATCTTACTGGAAAGTCCACAGTACATTTAAAAAAAGTCTATTGCTGAGGTGTTTCGCAACATGATCCAAGACTGTATCTTGATACACTTTGGCTGAAGTTTTCACTCCTTTCTCACAAAAATGTAGTTTTGTGAATCCTTGATAAGACACACCCTACCAAACCATCACTGATGCAGGATGATGAACACGTTATACCTATGACCACTTGAGCAGCTTCTTTAGAACTGTGAGCATACACTTTATCATTTTGCTTATTGTAGTGTTCTTCAATTGTGAAAATTTTTTCATCGGTAAAGATGATATTTCTGTGCCTTTCACCGGCGTATCGCGACAGAAGGCATTTTGATCAATCAACTCTCTTTAATTATAAAGATTGACTTAGGGCATTTCCTGTATATTGACGATAAGTACCGAGCTACAGGTCTTGTTTTATAATACGTGATAGACACCTAGCGGGATTCTTCATTTCTCGCAATAAGATTTTTTGTTTCCTAACAGGGTTTCGACTAATTCTGGCTTTAACAGCATTAACAACTTTGTAGTTCTGACATGGTATGATATACGAACATAGGGCTGATAACAAGCTTTTGAAATGTCTGGAATATATGGACGACCCCATACCAATTTTGTGCAAGGCGAGTACTACAATCCTATCTTCTTTAATACCCCATTCCAAATTGTAATTTGATAATGAACATGAAGAAATATGTGAAATGGCGCAGAATCCAAAGAAGTTTTTAAAATAATATAATAGTTCTAAATTCAAAATAATGAAAAAGTTGAAAAAAGAAAAGTTTTTATGTAACAATCACACCAATCATATCAGGGAACTCTACAATGTACTTGAGGCACTATTTTTAACAGACTTCGAAAAAGGAGGAGGTTACTACATTGGTCGTGTGTATTTTTTTTTATGTATGTTAATTGATATCTTCCGTCAATTATAAGATTTTAATGATTCTTTTATTATTGGGATCGGCTATTATATATAGAGGTGGTACCATATAAATTTGAAGAAAATATTCAACCCCTAAGGGGGTGAAAAATCGCTTATTTGATTTTCACCCACTTCGTCTTTACGTATTTTAGTGAAATTGGAACCGATTTATTATGCCTATTAGAAACCAAATATATTTATGCACACTAAAAATGAGAAAATAAAAAAAAAAACCAAAAAAAATAAACTGCCTTTGATGTGAAAAATAAGGCACTAAAAAGCGAAAAATAACTGAATTATTAAATTACCAAATTTAAAAAAAATCAGTTATTCAGTTATTTTTCGCTTTTTAGTGCCTTATTAGTTTTTCACATCGAAGGTGGTTTATTTTTTTGTAATTTTTTTAATTGTTTGTACTAAGTCACTGGCCTCTGTGGAAAATTCCACAATTTCGTCAGCGTCATGTACATTAAGATCAGCTCCAACAATAATACAACTACAAAAGATTTGAAATCTATTTCCTTAATAATTTATCTAAGTAATATTCATGTCCACGAAAACATAAACAAGCTGGATTCA
This sequence comes from Antheraea pernyi, assembly GCA_015888305.1. Classification (NCBI taxonomy): domain Eukaryota; kingdom Metazoa; phylum Arthropoda; class Insecta; order Lepidoptera; family Saturniidae; genus Antheraea; species Antheraea pernyi. Next base: position 823,383 of record MU158813.1, on the reverse strand, counting down.
GTAAAATACCCTCATAATTTAAATACTAGAAACAATTACATATTGGCCAGTCCATGTTTCAGGCTTACTAAGACCAGTAACAGTTTTATAGTTAACACTTTAAGCTTTATAACAAAATCTCAAAGCACAAGACCATGTCAGCTGGTTTTAATGAATAAATGAATGTGTGATGCTTGGAAATGACACCCCTCTCATTAGCCAAAAATTAATGAAGTATTATACTATATGTATAGTCTAGGATCTATTGTAACAGATGACAATTTTAACATTCATTAGTGCCTTCTCAGGGCCTAAGCAGGATAAAATAATTCTGATTTTCATTTAGAGCTCCAAAAATTTAAAATTAAGTAAACTTGAGAGAAATTAGGTTTAATAGAACTTTATTGGTAGAGCACAGTACATTTCTAAATTTACCAAGAGGTTGTATAACCAAGCAATATTTATGAAAACAATTGTTACAATTTGTAATAAGATCAAGAGTCATAACAGAAAATAAACATGTCGATAAACATATTAATTTCCAGCCATAGATAAGGGTTACTCTAGGTAACCAAAGAAAGACAGTTGAGCTATTATACAATTTTTAATGATTTTTGTATATGATAACTATTAACTTCCAATAATTTTCTATCTACATGATTTGTTATTTTATTAAGTTTATAAAGGAACTAAAAAACATTATAGTATAAATTAGTTACTAGTAATTTTATAGTTGAGAAAAAGTTAAAAAAAAATAGGTTAGTTTTATCTTACATGTGTAGGCATCGACATTGTGACGACACCAGGAGCTATCCCGTATGGTACCATTGGTGGTCGAGGTGGAAACGACATTTCAACGAAATTCACTCACACAAAACACTTTTCCGGCATTGACAAAGATGTGAAAAATAAAAAATTACACCAATGACGCGTACTACTCTAAGAATGTCAAAAAAACTATTTCTAACAGAAAACTTAAATTCACTAATAATTTACTTATAGGTACGTCAATTAAAGTTTTATTTCACACTAGTATTAATAAGTGCAAACGCAAGCTTATAAACATTTAAATCACTATTTTACAAAAGTCCACTGCGCAGCCATATTGTATTTTTTATGATTTATTTTATAGCCTAGGCTGTGGCATCAAGCATCTTTGAGCCACTAAAAATTTTGTATTTATGTTAATGTTACCAGATGACGTTTCTTCAAATACTTATTCGGTATCTGAAAACCTAACATGTGTAAAGTATGCAGGTATTATAGGTCCCACAGCAAATATGCCCGGTTATAAGATATTTTTTTACAAATTGTCTATTACCTCGATAAAGGTGAAAATACTATGAAAATTGGCGTAGTCCGGTGAAGCTGTTATGACCTTGCTAGGCCAACAGCGTAGTGTACTCGAAAAAAAAAAACTATGAAAAACGGTAGGTATGTTCTGGAAACAGCAACTGAAAACATTAACATTAAGAATAAAGTGCTCATATTTCAACGTCATTATGATAAAAATAAAACGCATCCATGTACTAAAATATTTTATTACACTCATTATCTATTAAATTACATGTTTTACGCCGTTATTAAATAGTTAAAATTATTAAACTGAATTTATACGTGATAAATATAAGACCTTGCTTACCTACCTTAACTATTACCAAGTCATCTATTATACATTATTAGTTATCTATTATAATCATTTTATTCTTCACTTATGCGTAGCCCGGTGAAGCTGTTAACCTTGCTAGGTCAATAGCGTAGTCAGTTCGAGAAAAAAAAACTTCACATATGCCATCAGATTTCTGAAATTTGTGCTTTTATGTTCTATACTTACCATTTACTAAATATTGATACTATGTAGTAAACAATAATTTGAATAGTCATAAGGTAAATATTTGAAGGATTAGATGGCTTAAAGTGGCTTAATTCAATGTCTGATAAAGGTATTTTATTAGGAATTTCACAAAATCTCTGATTTCATCATTTCAATTCAGTATGTATTATTAAAATTCCAATTCTTCCATATAATATTAAAATATATTATGATAAGGAAATAATAATTATATGAAAATATTTAAAAGATCATTTTTATTTGTAATCACATGGATTAAAATACTATCGTTATGAGTAATAAAATTCTAATAATTCTAAATCACATTTTTTATTGTTTTTCAATCAAACATTCTGTTACAGTACAAATGACAAACGACTATGCTTTACACAAAGCTTTCTAAAACAAATTTATCTATCCTATGGATTTGATATGAAAATATACGCTTATTTAATTATACGCTATATATAATATACAACACTTTTTATGTGACTAGTACCGGAAGGCGTACTTACAAATATCTTATAAATAAATACTTTAAATAGTTATTTAATATCAACAATAACATTATATATAAAGTTCACGCTATATTTATTACATTTAACATATAATTCAATAATGTAAGAATAATAGTATTTGAATCTGTCTCAAGTATATAAATATTCGTTCAAGACTATAAATTTCCCGCTAAGAGACGCAATCTACTCGAGAAAAGTATGGATATAATTACCTGACCACCCCACAACATGTTGGAGATTTCAACCATAGATAAATTGTTAATTTTCGAGAAGTGGAGGTATTTCTCAATTTTCAGATCTAATTAAATTGAAATTATTACATGCGAGTTTAGAAAACTATTTTTTTTTATTAACTACTTAGCTACCATTATTCCAACTCAAATGTCATTAAATACTACTTTGATATCATAAACAAACGTACCAATAGGTATTCACTCATAGCTACTGATCAAATTAGCCCATATAACAAAGTTATGAACAACCGTTAAAAAAGATTTATATAAAATAATTTAATTAAACCTAAATCATTTTTATTATAGCATCTATTTAGTAGAATTATTCTAAATGGCATACGCCCAGGGCTTTTTTTGTGGTGACACGCAGTGCCCTTAAAGGAAAATTCAAAAATACAGAAAAATTGCCTTAAGTTAATTTTCGTTCTGAAATGTTTAGTACAGTATCTTACTATTCTTATATGTCTTAAGTAGCCAAAATAACAAAGAGCGCATTTTTGCAACAACAATATGGACTTACATCTTTCGAAAATTAGCGTGCCTTCAAAAAGGACAAGACAAACATATGTCTGAATACGTCCTTTGGAATATTAAATATTACCACATATATATAAAGCACTTTTAATTAGCAATTTTATGACTATATTATTTGTCTACGGTTTGTTTGTGCTCAAAATACATAAACGTTATTAAGTCTACAAATATTATGTTATTATTACTCAGATTTAACACATGTAGGTAGTTTTATATTATATCTACAATCGTGAAATAGTTACGTCCATTGGATCCAAATTACACGAAACTAGAAACAGTTTGACATAATTTCAAAGTCATCTAGATAAATGCGTCGCTTAAGAGCAGACGCAACCGTGTCGCTATTCATCCTTTTTCTCATCGAGTTGTGTTTTCCTCAAGTTGCCTAACATCTTGCCTCCCAGATACCCCAAGAGGGAGCCCGCGACCGCGGCCAGAGCCCCGGCCTTAGCCCCGACCATGAGCCCCACCGGCCCGCCCATAGCCGCGCCCACCATAGCGCCCCCGGCACCCATAGCACCAACTTTTAACCTTCATTACGAAAGATATAATGACAGTGTAAAAAATAAAGAGAGTGACACACAGAAAAGGAGTAATCTATAATTTCGTATCTTCTAAAATATATAACATGAGAATGAAGTCGCCATAAAGGCAATAATCACAATTAAATATCCTAAGTATAAAAGTTAATTAAAGGAATAATAATAATTGCTCATATTTAAAACGATTTTAAATTAAACATCATTAATAAATAAACGAAAGTAGAAAAGAGGTGCGATACAACAATTTGCAGAAATTAAAAAAATCGTATCTACAAATAAAGGCCCATTATCTATTAGTAAGTTGTACAATTGAACAAGATACAAAACTCTTATGACCAAATACTTTTCATAATTAAGTCCTTGACTGTCCAAAATTATAGTAGTTTAAGTTACATGCAAACGAATGTAGACCTTATGATGCACTGATCAACAAGACTGGCAACATAAGTTTTAAGAAAATACCGTATTTATTACAAAATATGTAAAAACTTGAAAAATAAATATAACTTTACAATATTTGTTTGTCTATTTTGAAGGACCAAGATTTTGGCAAGATATTTAAAAAAACATGATCTGCCATTTTGAGATTTGAGTCTTAAAAAATCAGTCGAGGGGTTAGTAAATATATTAAAATTGTTTAAAAATGCGGACAGATAACATCCACATTGAGCAGTTATTGTTGCTTTTTTCCCTTACAATTTACTCACCTTTCTACGGCCGATAGATGAGATCGTGCAGCTTCTACATTATCAGCGGCTACTTCGACATTAGCTGCTGCTATTGCTACCTGTGAATTATCACAATTACTCAATACACAGCTTATGTTCAAAAACACCTTTTTCTTTCTCCGGCGTCTTGGGGAAGATAATTTATCACATCGAATATTAAAATTATAGGTAAATTCATCAACTATACTTTCATTTTGTAATTACACAGTATTTTGTTTACAAGTATTAAGTTGCAGAAAAGAAAAAAGCTAAGTGACTAGGGGTATAAAATTATTTAAATAGGTTTATGTAATCTACTACCTAAGGAAATAGAACAAAACTATTACAGACTGGGAAAATACACTTATTGTCGAATTTTTTTTTTCTCCTTTATTCTATTTTATAATTTTTTTGAACCACAAGGATATCAAACATTTAATGTAAACTATAAAGACATATGGAAATCTTTATAAGGCTTTGTTGAAAGACAAGCTGCAACAAAAACAAACTACACAAATAAACTCTAGTTTGTAATTTATGTATTTACTAGCGGGCCCGGCAGACGTTGTCCCGGCCTGATTAAAAATAAATCCTTGACAAATTATATACCAAAACGTTCCCCATGAAACACTTTACCCACTGGTGAAAACTGCATGAAAATCCGTTTAGTGGTTTTTGAGTTTATCGCGAACAGACAGACAGACGGACGCGGTAGGGGACTTTGTTTTATACTATGTAATGATATGCATGCAATAAAGGTTCATTTTATTTTTATTATTGCTATACAATTTTAAAAGTACAAGGACATGAAACAACTATTATTGTTATCACCTATATGCAATAAAATTACTATACAAGCCACATACAGATAAAATTAATACTCAATTAATAAAAAACGTGATTTGACAAGAATGTGACGAAAACTAGTGACTTCCTTTATGCACCTAACATTCTAGTAACAACAACCCTTTCTTTACCAGGCGAATAAAACTATTTTATTTTGATGATTCCCGTTGTTTTTAGATAGCAAGTAATATACGCAATTATTAATTACAATAGTCTATGAACGACGTATTAATAGTATTACTCTGTTGCAAAGAAAGTACGAGAATACCAAGCACAGTTTTGGAAATGCAACTTCTTTAATCGCAATACGAGAAGGAAAACGCGCATCCCTCAATCGGGAAATACACTTTAATGCTATATAGATAACGAGATATGCAGACATTGCCACAGATTTGTTACACGTAACACTTCGTAATAACAAATCGTATATAAGGGTGATGAAAGGAGTGATTATTTTAAAAATTATAAAAACATTTTGTAAACAATGAAGAAAACTTTAATTTTTTGATAAATTTTATTTAAAATATATAAGTATATATGTATTATCAAAGAAAGTTATATAACTTGGGCATGAACACACTAATACATTTTTATTATTTTTATGTGTTTATTGTGTGTGTTTATTATTTTACATTATTTTTTTACACTGTGGTAATAAGAAAAAGTTCCCGTAGCATTCTAATTGCGTTCATCAAGAGATTATCCTAAGCCTTTAATCAACAACACCACTGACTCAATTCAAAATAGTAGAAACATATGTAAATTTACAAAAATAGTCAAGCGAATTTCCTCTTCTTTATCGTAACATTGCAAATGGGAGCTGTAAGTGCTTGTAAGGTTCCTAAAATATTAGTGCCATTCTCTGATATATGTAAGTAATTTTGTGGTGTAGGTATGTTTTTAATCTATCAATAATGTATTATGTTTTGTACTGTCTGTTTATAGATTGTCCTATCTGAATACAATAATGTATTTATCACTCCTCAGTGGGATATAATCGATACCACCTGGGAATATTAGGTCAAAATGAACTGATCTATTCGCTTAGACAACATGTTCACCACAATGAATACATTAAGTATGAAATTACCTGTTCTTTCTGCGCCAAGGCAGCGGCTTGTACATGCTGCCAGGCATCATGGAGGGCTCTTACTTCGTTCTGCAGCTCGCTCCAGCCTCTGAGCATAGCCTCGCGTTCGTTTAAGCTCACCTCCTATTGTTCACATTTCACATTATTATTTACAAGTAACTGAAACCAGCTACAATAAATGTTATGTACAGAGCACAAACCATAGTCGTCACACCGCTTGCCCCAATTATTCACGGCAAGGAAACACTATAATGTTTCAATTCTATAGTGGACGTTAGTTTGCACTTCCACTTGTAGTTGATTGGTCTCTGCTACGTCTCACAATCAACTCCAGTACTAAGTGCCGAGTAACGTCCACCCCAAATATTTAATGATAGATTTCCGCAAAGTAACGCCTTCATCCATCAGCCATGTTTGTAAATATCGCAGTTACTTAACTTAAAATTGAATAACCCTTAGGCCGAATTGTAAATGCCTACGTTAGCGAGTTCCCATGCCGTGCAGTTCAATCACATAGTTCGCCCCCTACGTAACAGTAATTATACGAAATTTGTACCATTTTTTTTTTAAATAAAATATATGACCTGTTCATTGACTTGAAGTTGTACCAGGGGAGCTTCTGCATCTTGAGGCTCATCGTTCTGAGTAATTATACCAACGGAATCTGTGGACATTGTGCTCCCAGCAACGGCCTGTTCTATCGGACGGCGATTTATTGAGAGCGGCGACGTTTCTACATTACAAGAATCACAATTAGAGCTAAATTACGAACTTGTTTCACAACTTAATCTTAAAGAATTACAACTTGAGAAAGGTTCATAGACGTTTTTAACACAAACAAATTCCAGTCATTGTATGTAAAACCTTGAATATATATATATATTTTTTGTATTTATGCATTTACTAGCGGACCCGCTGGACGTTGTCCCACCCTGATAATAAAAAACAGAACTATGACAAATTGTATACCTAAACCACCCTCATGAATCACTCTATCTACTGCTGAAAACCAAATGAAAATCAGTTCAGTAGGTTTTGAATTTATCACGAACAGACAGACAGAGATCTTTGTTTTATACTATGTAATGATTATAATTAAAATTAAACTTCCTGTAGTATTCTTTTAAGTTGTATTATTGCAACCAATCTTCCAGTAGATTTATACTACTATTAATACTGCCATTGTCGAGTAGGTAAATGATATTTCAAATTTCTTATGATCATTTCAATGAACTAACAAGATGGTGGCCCTCTTGCCTTTTCATACAGTTTTTGTGGCATCTCAGAATCCATGCTATGTGGTATTATTTCCCATCCACTTGACTTGTACACAATAAACAAACTATATTACTCAAAACACGACCAATATTATAAAAAAATAGACTCAAATAACACAAGATTATGAATAAAATATAAAATACACTACATTAAATTCTAAGATCACGACAAAAACTCCCTTCCTATAGTTAATTTTTATGTCATGATATGAGATATGGAATCAACACATCCTAGCAACAAACAAATGAAATTAAAAAAAAAGATGAAAAAAAATTGTAAAGAAAATCATGATCCTCTCTGAGATGAACGCTATCAGTTCATTGAATTTTCACAGCACATTTGGTTAAAAAAATTCACATTACATTATAAAACTCTGAGTTGCAATTAATTGAATGGAATTTTAAAGAATATTCGAGAAGACATCACAAGAATATATAAATCTGTTTAAAATTAGTTTCGTTCAAAGTGTGTTTTATGTATTTCGTTTAGAAAAATGTTAAAACATCAAAGGTTAGTTAGAATTCAACGCATTCTCAATAATTCACTTCTCACCGGTACGTCGAGGACTCGCTCTGCGCATCACTAGAGCTTTACAACTGCTTTCAATAACACCTAAAACATCAATTCTCTGTAGCCTTGGGAATCTTATTATCAACTAGCTGTGCCCGCGACTTCATCCGCGTGGAATCTTATGTGAAAAATAGTGATTAATAAAGTCATCTAATTGTATTAAGTTTTTTATTAAGCTTAAGTTATTAAGCATTTACTTATCGACTTTTCTCTCGTACTTACACTGCGTCGTCAATAAAATCATAATAACTTTTGATATAATGGACCGATTTAATGAAACAAAGACTAAATTACTCTCGAGGATATGCTTTATGATTTTCTTGATAAGGTTTTATTGTCAACCCAGCGCTTTAGCAGTGATATGTGTTCATACAAACAGACAGACATACATTTCTAAAAATGATTAAAATGTATTTTATTACTTATTCCTAGACATCTGCAACAATTTTTATCACGCTTTTATTAGCTGTCACTTTTTACAAAAATATACATTTATTTCTAATTTACACTATTCTTAATCCAAATTTATTGAATTTTATTTTCTGTTTTTTAGTTGGATTTTTTATGAAAGCATGTTTTTTTAAACTATTATTTATTTTCACGAAAATCGAAAATGTAGGGACACGTAAATTTACATTCTTATTATATGTATATAAGAAGATATATCTTTTTTTAACCCTTACAAGTACTTACAGGTGTTATAATATAACAAGGGATAATGTAATTGCTTTGAAGTTTATGTTGTATTGAAGACTTAGTTATACTGTTTATTATCCATATTATTTTTGATCATTAAATTTATCCAGTTATTATGGATAGATGATTGCTATTGCTATATATCAATACAATCCATCATCTAGTACGTTAATTCCCAATGTGGTCCAGGTGAACCCCCAGGTGTCCACGGGAGACTCAACGGGGTCTACGTTGGTGTGACAAAAAATGGTGGTTCCCAAATCGTAAGAGGAGGTCCATGAAAATTTAGCTACTTTCGATAGAGAAGAACTAAAATTTTGGCTTGACTTCACCTATCATTCTAAGCAGATAATATTTTAGGAAGCTCAGCTACTGTTACTTGTAAAAACTTGCATATTCCACACCCACTCACTGTGCAATCAATTAATTAATGAACCAAACATTTCTCACTTTTTTTTTCGAAAACTATTAATTCATGGTCAGAGCACAGCGGCAACGGCAACGCAAATTTCCATAATTGGATCTTCACATTTTTATTGAGTTTTGGGAATATGGTAGAAATGTAGCTACAAGGGGTCCACCGGAACCACCTAAATTTTGAAAGTGTGGTGTGAGACTGTAGGTAGACCTGTGATTTCAAAGTGGTTTATATCCACCCCAGGTATCAACGACGCCAAGCGATATGGTCGATTTCAAGGAAAACAAAAATTGAGGGTCCATGACATGCAAATGGGAGTTAAACCAAGTGGATATCATTTAAATAAATCACGGCACTAATTTTAGCTTTCCATGACAGGAATAATATACTTTGTCCCTCTAACACCAATGTCAAAAATGTTATACCAATAAAGGCGCAGACTAAATAACGCTACTAAGCTCCTTTGATGTGGATAAAAACTACTGGTCCAACTATCATATTGCATCTATTGTCATCCAGCCCTTAGTTTTTACTTTTACACAGTACTTCCTAAAGATAAATCGGAGCAAGCATTATAGTATTCATCTTATTGTACAACATATAAATCTATGTATGTTGCAGTTTAGTATTTTTGTGTTCATTTATGACCACTTTGTTATTATTACTATCTCAAATATTTATAATTTTATCAGTAATCCTTGTGTTCAGCTTTTGTTAGTTAAAGTGAGAAAACTATTAGTAAAAACTTTTTTTTGCATAATTACAAATGTGTTTATTTTGTGTTGTGTGGGTTCTATAACAAATAAGTAGGCAATTTATAACTAATATTATAGTATCTTATTTCAGTTGTATATTCACAAAGTTTTTAGTTAAAGGAATAAAATACCTGATATCAAATTAATTTGCGAAGAAAATAACTATCATGAATAGTTTATAAGAATCATGAATTATTATTTTTTTGGTCATAATTACAAGTAGCTTTAAATTGGGTTATTACCGCGCGACTGGTTAATCGCTAGTAATATTTTTACAGGACACTTGTTAGTCATTTCTGGTATTACATAAATTAAAAAAATTGGTTCTTAATATTTGATAATTTTAATATTATTATTTTATATGTTAAATGTGACCATGAAGTATTATACCCTACAGTACTGCGAGTGTTTAACCTATCATCAACCTATCATCATATGTAATGTAATAAACCTTACCTAAATAATCCATAATCGCTCTAAGAGTTTGATCTCGAGAACGCTGGGTGAGTTTATCAAACTTGGGCCAGTCTTCAACCTGCACTTGCCGACGTAGAGCCTCAAGTTCACCCAATAATGTACGCAGTTGAGAAGCTACCCGTCTAGCATGTGTCTGTTCCATTCGAACTCTTGTGTAATCCCCTTTTTCTTCATACTGAAAAAAAAAACTTTATTTTCTTACCAGTTTTACCAAAAGATATGATTATTATCATGATTATAAAATAATTGAATGTTATAGGAAGTTTTAAATTGCAATGATCATCATTAGAAAGAATTTATGGTGTATTTTAATGGAGATATGCTTTTATGTCCATTGTATTTATGTACACACATATAAATAATGTATACAAACTGTGTAACTATTTTGGATCACATTTATATGTGTACTATTTTGGTGATTACTTTGCTCAGTTGAGAAAGTATCGTGCTACGGTTAGCTCTGATTGTCAAACAAACCATGAGAATTATATACCAGAAAATGTTTACTTTTTATAGATACGTTCCAGATGTAAAATACTTCATTCAGTTTGAGGCATTTAGCAATGTTACAACCAATAGTTTCTGTTAAATCAATAGTTCAGAAAACATTTCAGTCATAGAGAAGAATGAACAGAAAACTGAACCATTTCTAATTAATATTACTAATTTTTATTTTGTTTTTTTTTTACATGTCTGCTTTATGATTTTTTATAGAGGTTTAGAGAGTATGCCACTTCCAGAAATCACTATCATTCATAATGATCCACCCAATAACATTTTTTTTTACAATAAAACTTGATTTAGGTGAACTCTTGGTGTGGTAAATAAGAAATGTTTACAAATAGTAAACATTTATTTGAGCTACCTGTGACTTCTTCAGACTTTGAACCTCTATAAGTGATTTTTATATAAATCTAAATGTGTATATAATGTAAGCTAATATAGCTCTCAGACAGTACATTTTTGTGTAATAATATAATATGAAATAATAATGATATTGTTTAATATCTTTATAAATAATAGTCTGTGTATCATTCAGGTGTATAGATTATTTAATAAAAAAATTCATCAAAACTTATTATGAGGTTTGCGCGAAAGAGTAAAAACCTTCTTCAATACAATAATATGATATTGAAGTTGAGCCTACCATTTATAAGCTAATGTTTAAATTTCTACTCATACCTATTTTCATGGTAACCACTTGAACATCATAAAAATTTATTAACTACAGCACCACACAGTAAGTAACAAGTTATAGGAAAGTGGACAACATTAGGGCCTTCTTTATGAATAAGCAATTGAGTGTGTCAACCTTTATGATCAGTCAAATGGTGTTTCAAGTTATACATAACAGATATATATATATATATATATATATATATATATATATATATAATATATATATACATATCTAAATGGAATAAATACCTATATGAAATAAATAAATAAATTTTCATTTCAGGTTACCAAAAAATATTGTAGTATAATATCCAACTATTATAATTAGTTTATTGCCACTCCATCCACCAGAAGAAGTTATATACTCCATACAAGTATATAATTTCATCACAAGTTAATCCTAAAAGTATTTTCCAAACAATTTATTAACAATTTATATTAACTTGTAAGATTCATATTAACTGTGTAACAATTAGAACACACAAATGTATATTTTTTATGAATAATACTTTATCTTACAAATTTTGTACAAACAAACATAATTTAGAAAGACAATATGGAATATATTTATTTATAAACTTATTTTTGAACGCTCTGAAATGACGTTCTATTTAGACATAACATAAATTCCGCTCTATTTTTATTACAAAACGCCCACTCCCCGCATCAGCTGACCATACCAAACATTTTGAAAACAAAGGAAGTAAGAAATGTCTACGTACTTTGATTATATTGGCCTTGTGTTGGCGCAACAAATCTAGATGATGGGGTATAGCGACTTCGTTGAACTTCGTCAAAGAAAGTTCTACTCTTTTGAGTGGCAATTTGTTTGTATCCTCCATATTTACCACAGACTTATCGTTTACTGCAAGTTTTGTGTTAAACTTAGTTATAAAAAAACATAATTAGTCACTATTTGTAAATAATACTAGACAAAAATACGAATTGAAATCTGACGCAAAACCACAGAGTAAGTGTATAATTAGAGGTCGCACTCGTTCTTTCTAATCAGCGCCTCTATAATAATAGTTTCGAACTAATATCTGTTGGTTGTAAATGTACATTTATAGCTATGTATGTATGCATACAGCAGTACTGCGTGAATCGTATACAAGTTTTTAACCATTTTTTTGTAATGAATAAATTCATCGTAATGCAAATCTAACTCCAAGTATGTATATGCAAGAGTCAATGATTATAAGTAGATCCGGAGATAGATAAAATTGTTTGTAGGAGGCAAGAAAATTTATGGGAGTACACTCTCGTAACAGATAAGTAAACAAATATTTGAAAGTTGTCAGTTTGAAATGTCTAAATTAATTTTTGTCCACCATCTTTTGTTATCAAACTTGCCACAAAAATTATATAACAGTGTCATCTAGAGAGCAGATTGATAACCAAAAATAGACGAGCCTTGTCCATACAAATCCGATTCTGAGAAGTGAAGCTAGTAAATTTCATTTTTGACAATTACAGTCAGTGTTGCTAAATGTTTCTTAACAAAGTCCTCGTTAATCGTTTTGGCCGCCGCGCCGCGCTCTAAACATAGTCGTAAGTTCGCGCTTGTGCAGAATATAGTAAAGAATTGAATATAAAACAAAATTTAAATATTATATATAGGAATCTAAAATTGGTATTTTCTTATTCTTAAGTTGTCTTGATATTATACATATAATCTTCGATCAACAATAACTAGATAAAGGGTCACGTACAAAATTGAAGCTAAAATCTGTCCGCGTAAATATATACTTATGTGTATAATACGTATTTATGTTTTATGCAACTACTTTCAAAGTGGTCTAAAAATTTGATGAAGGCTTGATATGTAACGATTTATTTATGTTTTGATTTGTGAGGATTTATATTAAATTTAATACTGATACAACAGAAGTTGTAGGTATTTCCTATAGATGCAATTATGATCGTAATCGATCGAACCTGACAATGCAGTCGAGTGCTTTCTTAATTCTATAAATAATAATGTTAACTTTGGAGCCCAAAACGGTATGCGTTATTGTGTATTTGTTAAAAAAAACTCATAATTAGCTATTTTAAATTTTCATAAAAAAAAATCCTCCGCTAGTAGTATTATTATTCTATGATTATTCATTATAATTTATAACATACGTAGTATCCTCTTAGTAGTCTGTGTTTATAACTCATCTGGTATCACTAAGAAAAGCAATATCCTGTTATCGTTATGTTGAGTTTTATACAATTTTACTTATATTTAATCATTAGATTTATTAATTGATATAAAAAGAAAGTAATTTTATACCGTTCAGATAAAGGTATATAGACATGGAAGTGGATCAAGGTACATAATAATATTTTTTCATTACTAACCTCTCTCGATTGATAATTCGAGAAATTCTTATTACAAATTACTTATTGCTATTACATATAATGGATACTGTTGAGACATTTATGAAATATTATAAATAGGATTATACAAAGAACAAGATAATATTAACCGTTTTGTCTTTTTTCCCCTAGACGCTTATAAAAATTCAAAGAAAACATTCTGTTTCTAATGTCATGGATTTTTAAAATGCTATTCTAAAATCTAAATAACACTGATGTTACAGAATAAAATCATTGGTATTGCTTTTTGTTATCAATTTAATTAAGTACATAAGAATTTGGGAAGTAGTTGTATATTCTTGTGTTGAGAAACGATTTTTACTTTATAGCAAACACTATATTTGTTTTGCACGTTTTTATGGTCTATTAGTATCGTTATATTGCCAATACCATGGTTTTGATATGAGATTGAGGTTACTGTGTTTGTTTATATACTATTTCTTTAAAACATAAAAAGTTTTTATATATTACTAACTGACCTGTGCTTACTTGGTTGGGCAGTAAACATTTATAAAAACTACTATTTGTGGCTTAAATATAAAAGTTAGACATATGCAGTCGCTGACTTTTCTGTAAGCATTATCAAGTTCTACAAGATCTAGATCATATATCTCTCATCGTTAAGGCAGGGTTCATAAGAAATGTCTTTATTCGATCATTTTTTCTCAGACTTACTTTGCAAACCTGACTACGACAAAAAAGTTAGTTACTCTCTATTCTCTTTAATATATTGTCTATGACACTCACAAATAACATGGTCTTCTATTGGTAAAATAATTTTCAAAATCAGTTCAGTATTTCCAGAGATTACCCCTTACAACATCACAAACTCACAAACTTTACCTCTTTATAACATTAGTATAGATGATGACCAACAAAACATTTGCTTTAAAGTAAAATGGTGGATACTTTTGGAAATATAATTGATTATTCTATTACTGCAATTTTTGAAAATACTTGATTATTTAACTACTACTTTATATAAATTTCACTTGAAAAGTCTATTTACATTTTGATAATGTTTGAGAAGTTACTACACAGTTGTTTGTTTTGTACAAACACATAATTTTTAATGTTTTTTTTTTTTTATGTCATAGGTGGCAAACGAACATGTGGGTCACCTGCTGTTAAGTGATCACCACCATCCATGGACACTAACAACCCCAGAGGAGTCGCAAGTGCGTTGCCATCTTTCGGAGGGAAAGGTTAGAGGAGGGAAAGGGAGAGGAGAGGGGAGGGGAGATGGGTCTCCGGCGCTCTCACTGACCGAGCGAAACGCAACAATGCAAGCACTGTTACTTCACGTCGGTTTTCTATGAGAGGGTGGTACTACCCCGGGCGAGCCGACCCATTCATGCTGAAATCAATAATAGTTTCAGCGTGGCTCTACCAAGTAATAGTAATAAGAATATATCAGTTAGTGTATATACTAGACTAATATTCAGTGTTATGTCTACATGCCCTTGCTGATGAGTAGTATTCATCTTCCAGGCCTTATTATATGGTTACAAATTGTGATATTTCTTGATTTCAGAAGGTAGAAAGTCCCGATCTCGGAGCAGATCTGTAAGTAATTTAATGATTTATCTCTAGACTTATAATGTTAAAAGCATACTTAAGTTTAATGAAAGTACTGGAAAAATTAGTGGAACTTAAAAATATCGCAAACTCATTTGTATTTTATAAATAATTAGCTGCCCATATTGATTTGGCATTGGTGTACTCATAATAAAAAATTCTTTTTTCAATTTAGGTTCTGATAAGTGTCAAAACTATGACCATTTTGTAAAACATCCTAGACATAGAAAAAAACTGACAAGAAACTTGTATTAGGTTTATCTTTTTGTTGTATATATTTTTATATAAATACATGATAGTTACATTTATTTTTGGCGGCTGCACAGAGTTGGATTTTATTTCCAGACATCACCATCATCCACCACATAATAACATGGCCACTGAACAATTTAACATTTCTCAATAATATTAAATTTTTTGAAATTTCCATTCTGTCTTTCTCACTTACTTACTTTTTTATGTTGAGTTTTTTCAATCCAACTTTTTCACTCTTCCATATGATTTAGCAGATATTTTCTTTTATGCAAACCTAGTCCTGTCAATTACAAACACAACAAGAAAATAATTTGTTAAATAGGTGTAGTCCTTCTGAAGTTATGTGCTTACATACATTAGGCAATTGATTTTTATTTATGGACTAGCTGTGCCCACGACTTTGTCCGTCTGGAACCTTGTGTAAAAACAGTGATTAATAAAGTCATCTGAATGTATCAAGTCCAATTACTTATTTACTTTTCTCTCGTACTTATGCCACATCTCACTAAAATTACAATAATCATGGGAGAGTCACTTTATAGGTAATATTATATATTAATTATATAATTTTGCTCTTCCAGATTAGGCTAGTGTAAGACTAAGACTAAGTTATTCTCGAAGATAGGCTTTATGATTATTTTGTGTGGTTTTATCGTAAACCCAGTACTTTAGCAGTGATCCGTGTACATACAAATAGATAGACAGACAAACAGATAGACAGACAGACATTTCTAAAAATGATTGATATGTATTTTATTACTTAATCCTAGACACGCGCAACGATTTTTTTCACGAAAACCGAAAAGTACCGACATATTAGTTTTAAATTCTTATTATATGTATAGAAGAAGAAGATATAGACGATTATAGGTTATTTCAAATTGAGAAAACAAATGTGTTCTTGTATTGCTTTAATTTTATGCAACTTTCATGATTTTTATTCCAAATTTTGCTTCATTATTTTATGATTTCTGTCTGGAATCATATCAAATATAGTTTCATTTTATTTCTTAACTCCTCTTATGTCCTGTTTTCCTGTCTTAGTAGTAAGGAGAAACTATCAATACTCTATTTGAAAGTAAAAATTTTTAATTTTTGTGCTTTGGTATGCTACAATTTATTTGACAGTGTATTTAAAGTAGAGTCTCACTAATTCGGCACTATTGAAAACCAAGGGGTGTCAGATTATTGGATTGTGTAGAATTTTTTGCAAGCATGGAATGAAAGTAGCAAGGGGCGAGGGAAACATGAAAATAGTGTGGCCGATTATTGGATACTGCTTTGATTAAAATATCACAGATACCATGTCAATGAAAGTCTTGAAATGATGATAGCTAATATGCTTGGACACGGAGACAATTGATGTAACTTAGAATTTCTTCAATATGCTGGAGCTTTTCTCAAGCTGCCTAGCTAACTATAACCTTCAGGTTGAAAATATGGCACTAAAGCCCTAGAGATATATTTTAGCAGTTCTATTTGAAGGCTAGTCCAGTCTGTCTCTAAGTTTAGCATGTTTTACAATTTTATATCACATTGTTTTTAACACAATTAAATCTGTAAAACCGTACCCTTAACACTTACTGTGTTATTTAGTTGATATCTAAGATGGTATCTGTATTTTAAATACCTGTTACTTTTTTTTTCAGGTTGAATCTGATACAAAAATGTCCCATGATGGGTCTGTACATTCGGGGCATAACTCATCCAAATCACGCTCGCGTTCACGTTCAAAATCTAGTTCTAGGTCTAAATCCAGATCAAGATCCCGATCTAGGTCCAAAAGTGGTTCACGAGCTTCCTCGCGCTCGAGATCTGGTTCACCCAAGTCGGCAAGATCCAGAAGTAGTAGCCCAGCAAAGTCAAGAAGCGGTTCGCGTGCCAAATCTCGCTCCAGAAGCGGTTCTCGAGATAAATCTAGATCACGCAGCAGTTCCCGTGCTAAATCTAGATCGATGAGTGGTTCGCCAGCTAAATCTAGATCGCGTAGTGGTTCGCCTGCTAAGTCTAGATCGCGTAGTGGTTCGCCTGCGAAGTCTAGATCGCGTAGTGGTTCGCCAGCTAAATCCAGATCGCGTAGTGGTTCGCCAGCTAAATCCAGATCTCGGAGTGGTTCGCCTGCTAAATCTAGATCGCGGAGTGGTTCGCCAGCGATATCTAGATCACGGAGTGGTTCTCCAGCTAAATCAAGATCAAGAAGTGGTTCTCCAGCTAAATCAAGATCACGTAGTGGTTCCCGAGCTAAATCTCGATCTAGGAGTGGTTCTCCTGCTAAATCCAGATCACGTAGTGGCTCCCGAGAAAAATCTAGATCACGGAGTGGCTCTCCAGCTAAATCACGATCACGCAGTGGTTCCCGAGCTAATTCTGCAGTACGAAGTGGTTCCCGAGCTAAATCTAGATCGCGTAGTGGTTCTCCAACAAAATCTAGGTCTCGTAGTCATTCTAAAAGTAGGTCTAGGTCTAGAAGTGTCTCTCATGCTAAGTCGAGGAGTAGATCTGGCAGTGGTTCTCCAGTAAAAACAACACTTGGGTCGCCCAAGACTAGGAAGAAATCCAGAAGTAAGTCAAAATCGCCGGATAAAATGGACACAAGTGGAGAAAGTGCCAAGAAATCGCGGTCCCGTAGCGGATCCAGAGAGAGGAAAAATAGGAAAAGGTCTCGGTCTAAATCAATTGGTAAGTTTTTTAAGAATAATACACGTTTATAATTATAATTACATGCATCGGCATCAAATGTAATTATGAGTCAAAACAAATTTATTGACTTGCCAAAAGTAAAATGTGGGACACACCCACCATTATTGAGAATATGTTGTATACAGTTACTCCTTATACTATTTTATGTCTATAATCCTCCTCTAGATTTCTTTCTTTTGTTTCTTCTTGTATTCACTCCAATATCCAGAATAGAATTAACATCGGTTGCTTTGTGCTGTGCTTATATAAATATTTCATAAAAAGGAAGGGTGAAGACCTCTGGAAGCTATTTCATTATCATTGTTTATAAATGAAATGTAAAGAAAGGGTAAAGTTTCGAAGTGTATTATATTTAGAAGTACTTTAAGTGTGATACTCTCAGCGATAAGTTTTCAATATTTATATATATGTGAGTCACCACTATGCAGTTTTATCCATTTTTACAAGTTTGATAGTATTGTTTGTGGAATCCATATCTAGAATGTTCCAAGTTTTTCTTTAGAATTCGCAGATAATGCAACTTTGTACTGGTGAATTATAAATAATCGTGATTCTGATTACTATTATTTGACTTATTATATAAACTATCAGACGAGACTGAATTTTTAAAAATGTGATAGGCTATCGAGATTTAATCTTCTGTGAGGCATCCAAACTATAGGCAGGATAATGGAGTTGACTGATAATGATTAATCAATCCCGACCAGGATCACGTGCGAGTCGATCGAGGTCACGTTCAGCGACCAGAAGGTCAAGGTCGAAGTCTGCTGAACTCGGTGAGTCCATCAATTAATTACAGATTTTTCCGTTAGGTAAATTGAATTTAATTAAAATAGTGATAGAAAACCTAGAAAACGACAATCGATAAAATCGGTGTATCCATTCATCAGATGTTAATCCTGCAATAGTGCTTAAATATCTCTCGTACCGGGATCACCCAGTGATGTTGGTACGTCGGGGAAATGACTGAATTGGCGGCAAAGTTCAGTATAGTATAGTGTTGTCTTTATCTATCGCAAGTCATTGAGCTATGCGATAGAGATAACGCTTTACAAAACCGAAGCAAGCCGGCCTTAACTGGACCTCTCACTCTCTTTTACGACGTATCAAATGAAATACCGGATATTGTACAATGTGGAGTTTACTATTGTCAAATCAGCATTAAAAAAATCACACAGCGAGGTCAAGTGAACGGAAGTAGACTCCAAATTATTTATTGCGTAAGTGCACAAGAGTATGTACTCTACAGTTTTACGCATAAAAAGATTTCAGTAGTACATGAAGAGGCTTTACTATCGGCGCTAATGTATATGAATTTAATCATTCTAAAGCAGATACTTACTGTATTGAAAAAGTGGTGACAGCAATTTTAACTACGTCGCTTTAAATATTCTAGAAGGTGAAAGAAAAAGCCGGTCTCGATCAAGATCCGGTTCGCACAAGTCCGGTTCACGAGCTCGATCTGGATCCAGATCGAAGTCCAGGTCTCGTTCGAAGTCCGGATCAAGATCGCGGTCTCGATCCAGATCGAAGTCTCGCTCCAAGTCCAGATCGAAGTCTCGCTCCAAATCCAGATCGAAGTCAAGGTCGCGATCTGGTTCCGCCAAATCGAGATCCAGGTACACACATACTTGACTATAAACATCCATAATCAGCATCTATCCTAAGAATAAGTCATATCTGTCATACGAACACTTACACATATGCACATGTACAGGTCATAACTATACACACACTCTAGCATTTATTTAAATTTTATTTAACTACTAGCGGGCCGGGCGGACGTTGTCCTGCCTTGATAATAAAAAAAAAATCTAAAATTCAACCGCAGCGCCACCTACCGGGTCCAATTGTGATTCTAAACCATCCTCGGATACACTGGAACAGGCACACAAAATTTCATCAAAATCGGTCCAGCCGTTTAGGAGGAGTTCAGTGACATACATACGCACAGAAGAAATTTATATATAATGATTACAACGTTTTTTTGTTTCTTTTTCTTTTAATTCTGCTCCAAATGTTAAGTTTATTAACTCGGCACCACCATCAGTTAAGTCAATCTGTAATCAGGTATTACGCTTCTATGAGACAGGCATTACTTAGTTTCGGTTATAGTTAAGGCTAATATTTTGTAAAGGATTTAAGAAATATAGATATTTGTATTTAAAATAGAATATGTTGTTCAATTAATTTTACACACAGTTATTTATCATATGTAAGTCCTATACCATATATATAGTACCATATAAATTTAAATGTTAAATTGTTAACACAGTTTTTTCAGTTCAAAGAATTATAAAAGGATAAATGTAGTGTTATTATTAATTAAAAATTATATATTTTGGAGATATTTCATAAGATGGCACATAATATTGATGGTCAGAGGCAAATTTGAAAACCGCTTTCTCAACATTGATAGTTCTAGTATATTTGGTGTTTTATTTTTTAAGGTCAAGGTCCAGGTCCAAATCGCGCTCGAGTTCACGCTCTGGATCCCAGTCACCTACACAAAGAGGTATCCATCTATATATGAACCACTTTGTTTAAATTTATTTTGTAATATAAAGTGTAACAATGATTTACATAATTCCCCGAAATTCAAAAGCTTGCTTGCACTGGCTCCAATAGGTATATGCTTGGACACCATATTAATTGATAAAGGAAAATATGGTGAAGAAACCATAGCGTAGAGCTTTCTTTATAGAGTTATGGTGGTACATTAACCTGATGTCTGCAGGTTCGAAGCCCAGCTTGTACCACCTAGTTTTTCGGAATTCGCGTTCATTTACTAATGTTAAATTGGTAACACTATCTGCTGATGGTGAAGGAAAACATACTGAGGAAATCTGAACATGAGAAATGTTCTTGTACCATCGTATGTTGGAAATCACAGAAACGCATTTGCAACTCCCCTGGTGTTGCTAGTGTCTAGTCCAGTGTCTCCGCCTGGTCGTTTGCTCTCTATAATATATAAAAAAAATGTTCATACCTTCCTTCGGAAAGATGCCTGTGGACCTGCAGTAGGTCTCTTACAGGCTGATGATGATGAAGGCGATGAAAGCTTTTTTATACTCACTGCTCACTAGCTACCACTCAAGTTGAAAGTCTGTCGCCAAGCACATGCTGGGTTATTTATGAAATACATTTGCACTGTTCTCTGTGAGTCAGTTTTAAGAATTTTATTAACTTACTATGTTATCAATCCAGCTAAGAAGCGTCGCACAGTCCGGTTGGACTCCGATGATGAAGGAGACAGTAAAAGAGCTCGTGTGGAAGGTGAAGTGGAGGAAACACCTGCTGAGGAAGGTGCAGCACCTGCCGAGGGTGAGAAACCTCCACCACCGGCTGCTGACGACTCTTCAGATGATGAACTGGCACCGGACTCTAAGTCGTATGAATGTTTAATATATGAATATTATATAGGGATTTTATTTTTGTTTAGAACTAGCTGCTCACCTACTCACCCAATTTTTCATGGCTCCTGTGGAAAATTCCACAATTCTGCCAGTGTCATAGTTGTAATTTAACTTTTCTGTGTATGTCATTGATAGTTCTCGTCTCCTACTGAAACTGAACACATATATACATTTAAAATAGAAAATAACCTATACTGGGATATTATAGGGAGTAATATTTTCGGTTTTCATATCTTTAGTATAAATAATTATTAGAAATATTTTTGAATTTTTTTTTTATTATAAGCGAATAATACTATCTGATGTATAAGTGTTGCTACTTTTTTAAATTCCTTTAGGGGTGACATTGAAATTCCTTATTATAGTATAAAATGAATATCAAGTTTCTTTGATTACTTTGTTTTGAAAGTTTGAGGTTAGTGTGACTTGTTTGAGGTGTTCTTAAGTTGTGTTTGAAGTGTTTTCCTTCAGTTTCGTATAGAGAGTCTCCTCTCAGGTATAGTTTTCCCTTTCTTGTTTGCTTCAGTGCCACATTCTCTTTATTTCATGTATGTTAAATACATATCTGATATTATTTCAATGATATAGCTTTTTCACCCTTCAGTTTGCTGGTTAAATTGAGTCAGATTATTTGTATTCTTTGTCCAAGTGTTTAGGTGATTGTTATTAGTATGGTGAGTGTGCGGTGTGTGCAGGGCGGAGCCGAGTGTGGGTGTAATGGCGCGCGTGCGGTGTGTGCAGGGCGGAGCTGGGTGTGTGTGTAATGGCTAGCGTGCGGTGTGTGCAGGGCGGAGCTGGGTGTGTGTGTAATGGCGGGCGTGCGGTGTGTGCAGGGCGGAGCTGGGTGTGTGTGTAATGGCGAGCGTGCGGTGTGTGCAGGGCGGAGCTGGGTGTGTGTGTAATGGCTAGCGTGCGGTGTGTGCAGGGCGGAGCTGGGTGTGTGTGTAATGGCGAGCGTGCGGTGTGTGCAGGGCGGAGCTGGGTGTGTGTGTAATGGCTAGCGTGCGGTGTGTGCAGGGCGGAGCTGGGTGTGTGTGTAATGGCTAGCGTGCGGTGTGTGCAGGGCGGAGCTGGGTGTGTGTGTAATGGCTAGCGTGCGGTGTGTGCAGGGCGGAGCTGGGTGTGTGTGTAATGGCTAGCGTGCGGTGTGTGCAGGGCGGAGCTGGGTGTGTGTGTAATGGCTGGCGTGCGGTGTGTGCAGGGCGGAGCTGGGTGTGTGTGTAATGGCGGGCGTGCGGTGTGTGCAGGGCGGAGCTGGGTGTGTGTGTAATGGCTAGCGTGCGGTGTGTGCAGGGCGGAGCTGGGTGTGTGTGTAATGGCGGGCGTGCGGTGTGTGCAGGGCGGAGCTGGGTGTGTGTGTAATGGCTAGCGTGCGGTGTGTGCAGGGCGGAGCTGGGTGTGTGTGTAATGGCGGGCGTGCGGTGTGTGCAGGGCGGAGCTGGGTGTGTGTGTAATGGCTAGCGTGCGGTGTGTGCAGGGCGGAGCTGGGTGTGTGTGTAATGGCGGGCGTGCGGTGTGTGCAGGGCGGAGCTGGGTGTGTGTGTAATGGCTAGCGTGCGGTGTGTGCAGGGCGGAGCTGGGTGTGTGTGTAATGGCGGGCGTGCGGTGTGTGCAGGGCGGAGCTGGGTGTGTGTGTAATGGCTAGCGTGCGGTGTGTGCAGGGCGGAGCTGGGTGTGTGTGTAATGGCTAGCGTGCGGTGTGTGCAGGGCGGAGCTGGGTGTGTGTGTAATGGCGGGCGTGCGGTGTGTGCAGGGCGGAGCTGGGTGTGTGTGTAATGGCTAGCGTGCGGTGTGTGCAGGGCGGAGCTGGGTGTGTGTGTAATGGCGGGCGTGCGGTGTGTGCAGGATGGAGATGGCGGGCGGCATGTCGGACTTCGAGATAATGCTGGCGCGCAAGCGGGAGGAGCGGCGCGGGCGGCGGCGGCGGAGGGACATCGACATCATCAACGACAACGACGACCTGATCGCGCAGCTGCTGCAGCAGATGCGCGGCGCCGCCGACGAGGACCGCGACCTCAACAAGCGCAACCAGCCCGCCGTCAGGAAGGTAACACCTACTCCTAAACCTCACATCAACCAGAGGACATCGACAACTTTCCAAATCTCACTTCTCACGATATGACAGTATGGTTTATACCTATTTACAAAACTATCAACATAAGCCACATGTCTTTTATGTTCTCTTTTTACATAATAATGACAATGATATTGCACCGGTTAGTACCTCGTACCATGGTACATTTGGCTGTCCTAAGCCAGGTAAAAAAGTATGAAGGGAAACGGATAATAGCTTACGAGCTACGAAGGATAAGTCCTTATCGAAGGTTATTAACTCCAACTCGCTCCTCGAAGTATTCTCTACCGGACATCGAACCTAGGTTTTGTATCCATACTTTTGAAAGTCTTCGAACAAACTTTAATCAAGGTTCTTTGTTGTTTATTAATATTTGTTTTGGTATTTTTATTTTATATGTTAAATCTGACCATGAAGTAATCATGTCCTTGAATATTGCAAGTAGTCAACCAGTCGCCCGTGTGAACAATAAACGAACTATATTACGTAAAACAACAGAAATAATCTATATCTTCTATAACTATACATATAATAAGAATGTAAATGTAAAGTGTCTGTACTTCTTAGATTTACGTGAAAAAAATTGTTGCAGGTGTCTAGGAATAAGGAATAGAATACATTTTTATACACACTTTTTAGGAATGTCTGTCTGTCTGTCTCTCTGCTTGTATGAATACGTTTTTTTTCTTTTTTCAAACTGACTACACTATTGACCTAGCAAGGTCTTAACAGCTTCACCGGACTACTGTATGAACACGCATCACTGCTAAAGTACTGGGATCAAGTACGAGAGAAAAGTAATAATCTATACTACTATTATACAGTTGAAGGGTTTGTTTGTTTGGTTTAACGCTTTAATCTCAGAAACTACTGGTCTGATTTGAAAAATTCTCTGTGTTAGATAACTCATGTATCGATCGAGGAAGGCTATAGGCTATATATTACAAGACCAACAGGAGCAGAGCAAGAATGTAGAAAGTTTCAAAGACAAAACCGTGCATTTTTCATATTTTGAAATCGCCAATACAGCGTGGGCTGGCGTGGTGGTTATGCTCATATCTTCCCCTGGGAAGGAGTCTATAGTCCTGCAGTGGGTGGGTCTCTTACAAGCTAATGATGATGATTAGAAAATATAACATAAATAAAACAAAGTGTCGTGTTGTGTGTTGTTGTCGTCAGGTGTCGATGCTGAAGTGTGCGATGTCGCAGCTGATAAAGAAGGACCTGCAGCTCGCGTTCCTGGAGCACAACGTGCTGAACGTGCTGTGCGACTGGCTCGCTCCGATGCCGAACCGCGCCCTGCCCTGCCTCCTCATCCGGGAGAGCATCCTCAAGCTGCTCATGGACGTGAGTACCGACACACGCACACGCACACACACACGCACGCACATACACGCACGCACACACACACACACACACACACACGCACATACGCACGCACATACACGCACGCACGCACACACGCACATAAACACACACACACACACATAAACACACACACACACACACGCGCGTGAAATCACGGATGACGGCATTTTTTTATTATACTAATTAATAAAGCTCATATGAAAAAAAATGCTTTTGTTATCTTCACGAGAGTATATTGTATCCAATAGAAATAACGTATTGTTATTATTGGCTATCTACTACGAACCATTAGTGTTAAAGTACAAGTCGATAGAAGGTTAGTAGTAAACACAAAGTCATTTACACACTTTTAATGTTAATAGTATAATTTCATATGATGTTCGTTTTTCCCCACTGATATAATTATTGATAGCTATTTATATCATATCACTATATTTCTTAAGAGTTTTTATACAACCAAATATGTCAGCGCCGTTGCTTCCCAATCTTTCTGATGAGTCGCTAATGAGTTATCATTACAAAGTCATACAGTATCTTAGCTTCACCTGAATAGGGTTCAGCCGAGATGCTGTGACAAATACCTACTGGCAACTACTTCTCATACTACTCATCATCAAGTGATGTACATCATTATCATCATCATCAGTTGGGAGACTCCGCTTTCCTTTTATTAAGTATGCAAAACTTCTCGATGGATAGTGCCTTGAATGAAGTCTTAATGCTACCTTGACATATTGTTGGTGTTGTTTTGATAACAATTAAAATTGTTTACATACGAATCGTGTATGTGAAATAATAGTGTATGTTTATTTATTTATTTACAAGGCACACATTACAGATAATAAGTAACTATGTTTACAATTACAATTAATAGTTTTTTTTTTTGACAGCTATATTATCCAAGACTATGTGCATGCACATCTATGCTTAACAAATATAATCATACAATCTTATAAAGTATGCTAACTTCAAAATATATATGATATTAAGGAGAAAACCTGTGTTTATGGACTATGTGACGAAATTTACTCAGACTAAGATGAAATATGTCCAAGTCGGTATCGGCACAGCAGGAGACGCAATTAGTGATAGTATTATATGAGCGACACATGTTAGCAATCGGATTATTAAAGGAAACGTTATTTATATAGAAAGGAATATGAAACAGTCTAGTACAACGACCGCGAAAGTTGGTGTTAAAATTAAGCAAGTATAGTGATTGTGGACAGTCTATAATATAATTAACTATTTTATATAGGAAAGTTAATTCACTTGCTTTCCTTCTGCTAGACAACGATGAGATTTTAAAATATTGAGCACGTTCAAGATGACTAGGGAGTTTTCTTAGCATCCCATGTCTAAGACATAGTGTCTTTAAACAGCGTGTCTGAATTCGTTCAATATTCTTTATATGAACTGAGTAATATGAAGACCAAACTAATTTGAAATTTGTGAAATTTTTAGTTCCCATCAATAGACAAGTCGTTGTTGAAGCAGTCGGGTATCGGTAAAGCGGTGATGTACCTCTACAAACATCCAAAGGAGACTAAAGCAAACCGAGAGAGAGCGGGCAGACTCATCTCGGAGTGGGCCAGACCTATATTCAATCTATCCACTGATTTTAAAGGTAACACAACCTTCTGATTTAATAAATAGCCCAAGTTTATTTAATCTAAATATATAAAAATTCAGTGTCATGATGTTTGTCCATGATGAACTCTGAAACTACACAACTGATCTTCATGAAACGTGGGTATTTATGTATAATTTGTTACTTGGGAGATAAAATAATTTAAATTTCGATTGATGGAAACAATATTTTTTAATTACAAACTAAATGATTGTCAATGTTGATTATTGTAATTAATTGTAAGTTTAATTAGTATCGAACAGATGGCGTTTTAAATAACTTTGTTGACAGAAAATCGGAGGACCGAGTGATACAGGTGTCTTATAGATGGCGTCACGTTTTAATTTTAAATTTATTTTTCCATATTTCCGTCAGCCAGTACTTTATTAGGTTTAGGTTTATTAGGCATTAGGTTACAATGTCATCTGATGTTAAATGAAGATGTGGTCTAAGATCGTCAAGCATGTTAAACCTAGAGTGGTCTGGCTCTCTAGTACATGTGCCGGAACACACCAGCAGGTGCTTCACGATGGTTCAAATTGAGGGTGGTAGCTAACCAGATGGACTTTGAAAAAATGAGTGCGTGTAACCGTTACTCGCGATTGGAGTAAAACTTCTTTGGCGTTACAAGAGTAGCTAATAGAAGGAGAAGGCACTACAGATAACGATAACTTTGATTTCATTTGTTACTTACTTGCATTGAAACCAGATAGCAGCACGGTCGTGCGCCCATTTATACATACTTTTTTTTCAATGAAAATTTCTTTAGCTCTGTTGTGATGTGATACTCCATGAAACGAAAAAGTAATATTAAAAAGAGACCAACATAAATCTCTATGGGATTTAATGTGCGAGAGAATGAGATAGAATACATTAAACAGTGTTTCATATAGTGTGTTATGTCTACGTATTATTAAGTGTTATTATTTGCGTGTTTTATTTATATTAATAATTTGTGATTTTTTGAAAGTATCTATGCTTCGATCAACAATAAGTAAATAAAGGGTCGGCGCGAAAAATACGTCTCGGTAAATAACAGCTCACTTGAAATGTGAGCCCCTATTTTGTTTAGTTTGTTTGAAACACAGCCAATGTATGCCCGTTTCACATGCCGCAGTGTATTGAAAAGATGCAAAAATAATACCCGAAAAAGCATTTTGAACAAAATTGCCTTTATCTTCAATTTTTTACATGACCCTTTATCTAGTTATTGTTGATCGAAGTATCTATGTGACCTTTTATTTAATGCCAAAGGGCAGCAAACAGGCAGTCGGCCCGTCTAATGGTAACTGGTTACCGTCGCCTATCTACAAGTGAAGAGCCCCATGCCCGGACAGTTATATAATTGAGTTATATGTGAGTGTAAGTGTGCAATAACGGTTCCAGCGATGACGCGCGAGGAGAGGCAGGCTCGGGACGAGGCGATGGCCGGCACCCGCCGCAAGGACGAACCCGGACCCTCCAAGGGCAAGAACCAGCCCGACCAGGACAACACGTG
Organism: Antheraea pernyi; assembly: GCA_015888305.1. NCBI lineage: Eukaryota > Metazoa > Arthropoda > Insecta > Lepidoptera > Saturniidae > Antheraea > Antheraea pernyi. The sequence continues at coordinate 794,847 of MU158813.1, read as the reverse complement.
AGCCTACATACTCTTACTTGCTCTAATACTCTTACAGCATACTGGTTTAAAACTCTCTACTTGGATATTGTTTCTCCATGAAATTTTAAATTAACTCGCGACTATCGTATTTTCTACTTACATGTATTTATACAAATTAATAAAATTACAATTACTAGTGGGCGCCCAGTGGTCGACATTCGACCATAGTTCATTGATTTTTTAATGTTGAATGTAGAATAAAAAAGGGTAATTGGAACGTAAGAGTAAATTTTTTTTTTTCGAATTATTCGCTATTGACCAAGCAAGGTCTTAACAGCTTCACCGGACTATTTGAGAGTAAAATAATACATACAGTCATACATACATACAGCATTGCAACCTCTTTCGCAACCTTTTTTGAAGTTCTTTATTGACGGATGTCAAATTGTCTTTTTTATTTACATGTGTGTATATGTTGTGTAAAATTGAAGTATTAGTGTGAGTAATGCATATTTTAATTAATTTAATGTACTTCTAATGCATTGTATATAAAATAGGTTTCTGCACTTCTCCTCCATATAAACTTTAACTATGCCAAGTTTCACATCCGTTCGCGCATTTCTCTCAAAAAGGGATACAAAGTTTGGGCTTCACGTATTAATATATATGATAACTATATTATTGTCATATAATAGATTATGTTAGATTTCCAAAGAAAATTATTATTATATGAACGCTAGTGACTGCTGTAGTACTGTTTTGCAATTACTAACACTCATTGTCGGAAAGTATTTAACCATTTTACACAATAAAAAGACCTATCTATAGTCGTGTTATAGAAAATAGTATAAAACCACTTCAGCAATTGCTGATAAGCGAGCGTGAGTTTGATAGTACTATGTTTTTGAAAGAAACAATTTCAAGTAAACTATCTATATAAAAAGCAGTAGTACTGCAGTTTCTTTATATGTTAGTCCCAAAAGACAATCTATCTATACATATAATAAAAATGAAGTGTCTGTATGTAATATCAAAATAATTTTTTTTTACTGATTGGGTACGAAAGTATACACGCTACTGATAACAAAAATGCAATTTTTAAAAGTTTTGTCTGTTTGTTTCGGTTAATCTCCGAAACGGCCGGACCGATTTTGACCGAAATTTCACTGGCAGATAGCTGAAATTACAGCAGGTTACTTAGGCTACTCTAAATTAGACTAGTTATTAACCGCGGCTTCGTCTGCAATGCTATCTCCAAAACGGTTAGACCGATTTTCACGGAACTTTCACCAACAGATAGCGGACATCAAAGCAAGTGATTTAGTCTATTCTAATTTAGACTAGCTGTTATCGGTGACTTCGCCCGCAGTACTATCGCCAAAACGGTTGGACCGATCTTCACGAAACTTTCACTGGCAGATAGCTGACCTTATAAAAAGTAATTCAAGCAATTTTTGTTCATACTAGCTGTTAACCGTGGCTTCGCCCGCAATGCTATCTCCACATCGGTTAGACCGATTTCCACGGGACTTTCACTGGTAGATAGCGAACCTTAAAAAAAAGTAATTGAGGTTATTCTATTTTAGACTAGCTGTTACCTGCGACTTTGGCTGCATGAAATTTAGCAAGATTTCAACTCATTCTTTATTTTTAATAAGAGATATAATCATCAGCTTATTGTTTATAATTCAACATTATAATTATTAATAACTTTAATGATATACAGGTCTTCCTAATAAGACTTAAGATTATAAACTTATTACGTAAAGAGTTCCATAAAACAATTTCTTGCGGAACAGACAAGCGTTTAATTTTATAGTCACAAAATCTTAATTATAATAATGGCAATGTATATTAAATGTAAATCTTTATAATAATATTTTAAGTTATTGTTTCGATAGTTCCTTATACAGTGTAAGGGAGCACTGTGATAGTTATATGGTGGTTTAAGGTTCTAAATATATTGCTGTTGACAAACCTCATTTGGCACGCTGTTAGTATTTATATATCTAATGTACACGTTACATGTTACTGTAAGTGGTGTACGTATCGTACTTATAATTGCTTTTAAAGAGCGTTTTTATAATTGTATATGGTCTTACAATTTTATAATTCTTTAATACGATTTAAAAAAAGGCGTGCGGAGCTGCGAGTACAGCTAGTTAAAATAATGTCAAAGTGATACGCTGACGAAATCGCAGGTATGACCCAGTGAGGTGTATACGGATAACTGTTTAGTCAGTCGCAATATTGATAGAGAGTATCCAGTACTCGATTTTCATTCTAAATCAGTAAAAAAGACTGGTGCTTAATATTTGGCCTAATTATCTAGAGAAATATAAAAATTATGTTCAATCACATATGCATCTTTGTTTTTATAGCACGTGACAGGACATTGTGACCAACCAACAAGGATAATTTTTTGAAGTATGAATAAAATAAAAGGCAATATCTGTATTATTATCGAAGGTTACTACCTCTGGGTCGCTCCTTGCACGTTTCGTTACACTGGTCATTGAACATAGGTTTATTACGTTTGTATCCACGCTTTTGATATTCTTAGAACAAACTTTAACTTAGGTTCTGTTTGTTGTTTATTGGTATTTGTTTTGATATTATTATTTTATATGTTAAATGTGGCCATAAATGATAATGCCGTTGAATATCGCGATTGTTGAATCTTTCGGCCGTACATACTGATGGTTGCGCGGTGCAGGGCGCGGCGGCCGGGGGACGCGGGCTGGGTGTCCCGCGCGCGAGTGCCGGCGCCCTCCAACAAGGACTACGTGTACCGGCCCAAGTCCACCTGCGACCTCGACATGTCCCGGGTCAGTGCACGCACGCACGCACACGTACACGCACGCACGCATGCAAACACGCACGCACGCACACACACGCACGCACACACACGTCATGGTGGGGGATATCTATAGAATGTGTCAAAAAGTGTAAACTGTTAACGAGCCCATAGTACACAGATATCAGATAATTTGTTTATCTCATATGTTTTTGATTATGAATTGCCTTTAATGTTTGATTCGTTGGGATATATATACAGGTTCTACTTTATGGAGCTCAATAAAAGTCAACCGTACTACAAGACGTCTGTTGTCGGAGACACTTAAAGATGACAACTTAAAACTACTCTCGCTAAAATATTACGTTATATAGATCTAACTACATACGTTATTCATTGTTGATTCAAAAGTACTGAAGATTAGGTACCAATTTAGGAATAGCAGAAAATCAAGGGGTTATTTATATAAAAATATAATAATAATTGTTGATATGGCTAAGGTAAATAAACTTAAACACGATTTAATAGATCACAATTGCAATTGACATACATAAGTGTAGAATACAAAAGAGAACACATGGTATATTTAAATTAAATAAATTATTAAAATAAATATTTCACTCTTCCTGAAAAATAGGTAAAGACTATATTAACACAAACATAGACGCGAACAAGAGCTAGCCTTTTATTATAGAAATGCGTCATTGCAATTGGAAATAATGTCATATCTATACAGTATTATACATCTAATGGTATTGATTGTTTGTAAATGTATTTTGTACAAGCTTTTGCGCGACTTTGTCTGCGTGGAATAGTTACTTTAAGCTAACGCTATCACGCAACGGAAGCTGTCAAGAGGGAAAAATCACCGATTTTGAAACATTCTTCATTAGTGCTCCTGGTCTATAGCCTGTAGCCTTCCTCGATAAATGGGCTATCTAACATTGAAAACACTTTTCAAATCTAATGTAGTGGTTCCTAAAATTAACACGTTTAACCTAACAAACCTTTCAACTTTATAATATTGGTATAAATGTTAAACGTGACTATGAAGTATCATATACTTGAATATTGCTAGTGTTCAACCAATCACCTGGTATATCTATTGGTAAGGATTATTTGTAATTGCAGACGTCTAAAAAGAAAATGACTCGGTACGAGAAGCAAATGAAGAAGTTCATCGACCAGAAGCGCATGCGCAGCGGCTCCCGGCGCGCCGTCGAGATCTCCATAGAGGGACGCAAGATGGCGCTGTAGCCGGTGTACGCGATGTAACAAGGAGCTGCTTTGTTATTACGTGCACTGGGAAGAGTGGAGGTAAGGAGCGCCATCTAGTATCGGCTTTCGACTGGAAAAAATGTCCACTAAAATATACAAAAAAAATGGCGTTATTGTAACGAAGAGGTATACAAAAACAGTTAGCTTTTCGGAACGTCCGTGTGAAATATTAAAGTAGATATTATAATAAATACTAGCTGACCCCGCCACGTGTTGCTGTGGCTCAGTTATTAAAAAAGAAATTCAAAATTAAAACGTGGTGCCATCTATGAGATATAACAGTTAATCCTACAATTCTCTGTCAACAAGCTAATTTAAAGCGACATCTGTTCGAGACTGTTGACACTTATTAATAACAATAATCAACATTGACAGTCGTTTAATATGTAATTTAAAAATGTTAAGGCCATTAATCTAAATATAATTATCCTATCTCTCAAGTTGGACCAAATTATACATAAATGCCAACGTTTCATGAAGATCTGTTGAGTAATTTCGGAGTACATCGTGTACAAACGTCATGACACTCGATTTTTATGTAACGTAGGATATATATTATTAAAACCGCATCGAGTATACTGTAATTGAATATAATTGGAACGCAATTCACGCTCATAGGCTACGATGTGACTTCATAAGTACGCGTCATGCCATGTGCCGTGACGGCATACTTGTCGTTTTTAATGCTAACGGACGCCCATATACATATGTTTTACATCAATAATCATAATAATGTCAACACTGTAAAAGTCCCACTGCTGGGCAACAGAAAGGAAAGGAGGAAGGAAAGTATGGATGTAATTATGACGCTATATTTTCCGTTACTATAGCAATGTTTTCCTTCACCGTCAATTGATAATTGTTATCGATAGAAATTCACAAAACATTCACTCAGATTCGAACCTGTAGACCTCGAATGGATATACCGTCTGTCAGTAAACTCAATCATCTCGGTGTTCAAAGGATAAGACATAAAATTATAAGTATATCATTATTGTAATAGTAATATCGCTCGTCCCATTTCATAATTATTATCTGTGGTACACTTTGTAGAGAAAATGAACTATGTATGACAATATTTGACTTTTTTTTTTAATGCCAGAGATCTTTTTAACACGCTTTTATTAGCTTCACATGTATGTATGTTTGTAACCGACGCCTTTGAGCTCGATTTTGTCCTACTTTGAACGATCAGATTTAATTCAAACTTTGCACACCTGTCAAAGGTCGATGGCAATGCAATAATCGGAAAAAAAAATGAAAAATAAATAATAGTTAAAAAAAACTAAAAAAAACACGCTTTCATAAATCATCCAACTATATAACTATAACAATCTAACATGCGTCACTGTTACTATCAGCACCTCCAGATATCAGTATTTTTATCATTTTTTTTGTCACAAAAATATACATTTATTTCTAATTTACACTATTTTTAATCCAAATTTATTGAATTTTATTTTCTGTTTTTTAGTTGGATTTTTTATGAGAGCGTGTTTTTTATTTGTTTTTTTAAAACTATTATTTATTTAGGCTACGTTTCAATTTACTAAGGATAATTGAAGATTGTCAATAATTAATCTGAAAAACTTGATAATAATCTACTGTCAACTACATTTTCTCAGTAACAATCATATACTATCTTTTGGTCTGTTCCAAACATTAGTATTGACGATTTCTTTCAAGAAGTTTTGTTAATAGACAAATACTTTGATTATTTCACGCGTCAGTTATTGTCTGTGGTTACATTTTTCTTTTAAATTTCAAATAATTTATACTACCTCGGCTAATGATTCTCTATTTTGAGGCAACGAATCACATAATTGACAACTATAATGATAAGCAGGCCATGGACAAGGATCTAAAGTAAATAGATCTATTTTACTATGGATATATCAATAGTGGACCCGTAAACTATTTATATCTAATTACATTACATTAGTATAATCTATTATGTACCATATTATTCTGACTCGATCTATGACTAAACGATTAAGTTTTTAATGTATTTTCTGAAAAAACAAAAAGAAATCAATGTTGTGACTATCTTATTTTTGGTATTATTGTATATGTATGTAAAGAATTTAGGTAATATGTTTTAGGATACTTAATTTTTTTTAATGATGCACGAAGCAGACGAGTTTTGGTTACTTCAATGTCCGATGTTCAAGTTATTTGAACAGTCCGTTCCCATTTTGGTGACCAACCATGACCAAGAGTGAATTGATATGGCTGGTGCATTGATAAATATTGCCAGTTATAGTGTTATGACAAATGATCATCATTTTATATAATTTTCTCATTAAAAGCATCAATTCCTAAGCATTTCCATCTCTGGAATATTAACCAATTTTTAACAGTCTCTACCTAAATGTTAATAATGACATGATATCATGAATAATGATATGTTTATTCGCATATCGAGAATATCATTTTAAAAAATTAAATAAATAAAGAAATCTTTTTATCACATGAACAAACACACCAATAATAGTCAGTGACGTCACACCTTCCGAAGCATTGGTTTGATATTTCATTATGTAACATTTTTATGTTGAAAAATAATAATTTTTAAAGTTAAAATCATAAAATATTATTTGTAGATATAGACGTGAATTCTAATTAATGGTGTAATAAAATGTGTATTCATCTTTACTATTTCATTAAAAGATGACGAATGCATAACATTGCAGTCTGAAATATATGTAAAACAAACTTTATTGAAATGTTTGTGCTGTTCCAAAACAATGTAAGCGATTCACTGACAAATGTAATTATACACGGAACTCTGCTGATCTTTGGTGGAAAACTAGTGGTTTTTCATGGAATCCCAATGAATTTCCCAAGAAACCTGGTAATTTTCACTGAAACCCTAGTGAATTAACCACCCGAACCTACTTCAGAACTCGCTGATCTAGTTTTTTACCAAACTGAATGGGTATAACAAGTTACACCATTTTGTTTTATTTTCACATGTATATTATCATTTTATATTTAACTTTTCTTGTTAAAACTTACAAATGTTACGAGGGATGCTTACCTCTTTAGAGTGAGGGATGAAGATTCGACTTTAAAGTTTCATCATCAGGCGTGTTCTTATCAAAATTAGAGTGATTTTGAACAATTTCATTTGCTAATTTTCTCGCCAGGTTAATGGCATACATTTGCGTAATATTTTAGTAATGCTGCGGACGTTTTAAATTAAAATGAAATAAAATAAATGTATAATCACGATAATATATTTATGTATAAAATGCTCTTTTGATTTGTTTTAAATTATGGGTGTACGTATAATCGTATTGACGAATTATTCGATAGCGAATCGAACCGAATAATTCGTTGTGAACAACGAACTATTCAAACTATTCGATTATTTAAAAATAAGGGAGAACTATTAAGTATAGGAAAAGATTCAAATACAAGGAATTTTAATTAGACTAGTTTGAAAATGTTTTAATAAATAAGATAGTTCACTGTTTATTTATTATAAGTTTTTAAAATTGCAAAAAAATCGATTGGGAAATGCATCTTTTCCTATACCACATAGTTTAATAATTCTTTCTTATTTAAAAAATATTCGAATGGTTCGATTATTAGTTTCAATTCGAGCACTATTCGCACACCTCTATTTTAAATGTTATCGGTTATAGTGTTATTTGTGTATCTTGTTGAGAATTGTTTTTTTAAATATGGCTGAAATTATTTAAATTTGTATTACCGGCTCTTATCTTCAGTGAATTGTACTATGCTATAAATAATTGTTTTATTTTTTTACCTTATAAATCGTACGTTTGAGAATTTCGTATAAGCGCCATCTATTGTTGCGAACGAGTATTATGTGGTTGTCGATAGATGGCGCTGTTTTAAATATGTTCTGATTAGTGAATAAATGCTGTGTTGTAAGTTTATTACGGTGCAATTATATGTGGAAACAATAATTTTATGTTTTTGCGTCGCTGTGAACGCGGCACAAAGTGTTAAAGACTACTTTATCGATCCTAATGTGATTTTAAGTCATAGTTATTAAGGAATAATAAATTATAAGAGACATTAGTTTTGTTTTATTTATTAACTAGCTGTGGCCGCGACTCCGTCCGCGTGGAACCTTATTTAACAAAACAGTTATTAATAAAATCATCTGAATGTATTAAGTCCATCTACTTGGCTACTTTTTTCTAGTACTTAAGTCGCATCGTTATTAACATTACAGTAACTTGGTAGAGTGAAACGATTTTAATGAAAGAAAGACTGAATGTTACTCGAGGATATGCTTTATGATTTTCTTAGTTTTGTCGTGAATCCAATACGTTAACAGTGATGCGTGTTCATACAAATATACAGACATACAAACAGACATTTATAAAAATGTTTGAAATGTATTTTATTACGTATTATGTACACTTGCAACATTTTTTCACAAATATATAAAAAGTACAAACGCGTTAGATTTACATTCTTATTGTTATCTTATTCTTGTTGAACCTCTGAAGTATCATGGTGATGGTAAATATAATTGAATTTTGGTTTTTAAAGTTATTCGTCATATATGGAAAATCAGGTTGTTAGTTTTTTTTCGAACTGACTACGCTATTGACCCAGCAAGGTCTTAACAACTTCACAGGGCTACTAAGGCAAGCGCTTAAGGCACTCAGCCGATTTTATTTTGACAACTAGCTCAAGGGTGCACGGCACACCTCTGCTTTGGCTGTTGCCTGATACATGCAATTCGCGACCTATCTATTAGCTCACCTAAGCTAACTATTCATACATATATGAGTTGTTGAAACATACATGTGTACCAACCATACATACCTCAACAACTCTTATATATATTTCGTATCGGATAATATTCTAAACTATTTCAGTTTGATAAGGGAAAAAATAAAACCCTTCCACTTGCATGTGTAAGTGTGTATGCGTGCACGTGTGGAGGTGATATGTGTAATGCTGTCGCAGTGATGTAAGATTTTGTTTGAGTGTATCGCGCGAGCAGCGTATTCAAGGGCTCCACGCCGAGGGAACGGACCTAGGCTTGAGCCGTTGCCGAGGGGGCCTAGTCTGGTGTGCGGGAGCGAAATTTACCACCAGACCACGGCGGCGTGATCTGTGGTTAAGCGGGCGTGGGCGTGAGAGATTAATGGTGGTAACTTGTATAATGTAACTTTATTATTGGGAATCAGTGAAGTATAAAGTAGTAAGTAAAGTGAAACTTTTCCAGCGCTACAAATTCTTCCGTCCAGCTATCGCATGTCGCATTACAGGGGACACGCGGCAGAGCAGCCAAGCCCGATATGGCGGTGGCTCAATTTAAAATGATTAAAATAAATATTGTACTCAGTTTTTAACACGGGACTATGATTTGAATGATTGTAATTATTATGTATATGGTACACTAATACGTAGATTCAAATTAGAATATATAGTTGGATATCTAGTCTGCTATTGATTTCCCATTATCCTCCCCAGTTTCCGATTATTAAGTTAAGATTAAGAAAGCGATATTTAAAAAAGTTTTACTTGCTTCGTACTTTTATAAAACTACACAATTTTTTATACTTTATACTACATTACATTTGAGCACAATTTTACCTGATGTTAAATGACGATGTAGACCAAAATGGTAAACACGCTATTACCTAGAGAGGGCTGGTTCTCAAAGTGAAGCTGCGAGAGATTTTTTACTTCAGAATGGTAGCTAACCAGGCCGGTTTAGAAAAGCCCTAACACCACGTATCCCGTGGTGTCATAACTCGCTAGAAAGTATTAACATGGGGATCATTCTGTTAGAACACTGAGTCACCACAAACACTGAGTAATAATTAACCATCATAATCGCAATTATAATCATTAATAGCGAAGACTGACTACGAAAGTGAATTTCAAACATTTGGACAGAATTGAGAAACTCTTGTTATTTTATTTAATTACTTTTAGAACCGACTACGTTATTGGCATGACGGCCCTTCACAGCTTCACCAGACTACTAAGGCGAGCGCTTTTGCATTCGCCGCTTGGCAACAAGCTCAAGGGTGCCAGAGTGGCCGAACCTCGGCTTGAGCTGTTGCCTTAGATGCAACACCGCGAATCTATCTAAGCTAAATTAAGCTACCTATTCATTCATACTCAAGACATACATCTGAGCCTCACTAATTCAAACGTGCATTTCGTGTCTGATTTTATTTAATTATATAGTCGTATTGTAAAGGAAAGATTTGATCTATTTTTGACGTGATAACGTTTTATAAATCGATAAACATCGACTGCACGCACGAAAAAGCATGACTCATTGTCACGTTCCGCCTGAGCCGAGCGTGCAAGCGAGAGCGTTTTTTTTTTTCAAACTGACTACGCTATTGATCCAGCAAGGTCTTAACAGCTTCACCGGACTACCAAGGCGAGCGCCTAAGGCACTCAGCCGATTTTATTTTGACAACTAGCTCAAGGGTGCGCGGCACACCTCGGCTTTGGCTGTTGCCTGATACATGCAATTCGCAACCTATCTGAGCTAACCTAAGCTAAGCTAACTATTCATACATATATGAGTTGTTGAAACGGACTGGGATGATTCGCGGCTTTTTCAAAATTACTAATCGTAAGTGATTTTACGTAGACCCAGATAGAAGGCATCTCTAGGTCCCTATGTAGATCAACTCTCCGGACGTACCACGGGGAACCGGTCACTTTACGAGCGAGAGCGTGGAACAAGCGGTACAGAGGCGCAATCGGCCTAAGCGTTCAGCTAGGGACGCATGTAATTAATCTGTAGAATTTAAGTAAAAAGGTATTTGAATGAACGAGTGCAAATAAATGTTAATTTATAGAAATGGTTGTAATTTTCAACTAACTCCTTCTTTGTACCTATTATACAAAATAATGATAATTCAATTCATAAAAGTATGCGATTTTTCATCAATATTTGCTTATGACGTTATCACGTTATTATTTATTATCGTCCGTAAACCGACAGACAACAATTTTTTGTTTGTTAGTAAAAACCCGTGTAAAGCCGGGTCGAATAGCTAGTTACGAAGTTAAAGTAGAATGTCTTTCAAGCTCTCGTTTCAAAATAACTACAAATTCATAGTCTTTTCACTTAACTGGATTGGATCTTCAAATAGCTTTTTAAAACATTCAAAGGGATATATTGAATTTGCAGTCGCGGTGAGTTCCGATCGGTCTGATATGAAATAGTGCTGTCTCATCCGATTGAAGTGGTCTGGAATTCGATATTTATTATTTATGTTTCGTTCACATGTCCATATTAATAAATCTGTACTCCTGCCTGTACACTTAATAGTTTTCTAATAGATGTTTATTATGAACGCTGTCTGTTTGGCTAGAATTAACTCAAAACCTGTTTGACTGACTTTTATAGAATTTTGTGCACGGGATGTATTTTTTGCAATCGATGAAGTCCAAAAAGAATATTCTTAGGAATCGTGTTTTTTTTAATTAATTACTATCTGACCCGCGCAACTTTGTCTGCGAGAAATCGGTTACCTACCGGTTCCAATTGTATTTCCAAACTCGAAAAAAAAAAAAAACCTATAATCCGTTTACAGCGACTCCCACCGATTCTAATTGTGAATCCACACAATTCAGGTACTCACTCAACCTAGTTGGTTTAGTAAATGGCTTACGCATGTGTGCAAGAAATGTCGATGAGGCGGACGTAGCGCCATCTGTCATTCAGCCACATCAATAATTTCGTTTTGTTTGAAATACGAACGACCGTTGTATCATTTGTATATTGTTCATACAAAAATACTAAAATTTCGAATAAAAAATGAGGGTTGCGAAGGTGAAAATTTGGGGTTCTAGATATTTTTGGATGGCAAATAAATAAAATTACAAAAAAGAAAATGTGTCCAAAAAATTGAAAAAAAATATTCTGGATAGGGACACCTTAATCACCTAGAGGTATATAATGTACTTTACGACCTATTCTCATAGCTACCAAATATATATTTAAAATTTCATAAAAATCGGTCGAGCCATTTTGGAGGAGTTCAAACACTAACACCGTGATACGAAATTTTTATATATTAGAAGATAAAACAGGTCGTGTCGTAAAGACACACGACAGAAGTGACACTTTTGTAATACAGGGAATGGTTTTCCTTAAAAAAAAAACTATAAGCCTACGTGACCCGGTGTTCGCAGACAGTCACTTATCTATGTACTGCCCGCGCCCGACGTTGCTTAACTTCGGTGATCGGACGAAAAGAGTGTTTTCAACACTCTATCCGACACAGTGTTTCCCTACCACTTTTCATCACACAAAATGGTAACCGATCAGAATTTCAAAGCCTTACCATAAGAAGTTTTACGTCAAAACAAAAGCTTTTAGTTTATTTTAGTCAAATTCGTATATATTGTAAAGTTTGTATAAACATATTATTAAGAAGAAATTCAAATAACACTTAAACAGTTTCGTATGCAGTATGGTGTGACGAGGCGATATGTTTAGAGCGATCGTTAAAACAGCCCACAGAGCGTGAACGAGTCCCGCGGACCCGGGTTCGATTCCATTATCAGTTCAATTCAGTTAAGTGTGATATTTGCGCCCCACGGCCGCGTAACCACAGATCACGCCGCCGTTGTCTGGGGGTAAATTTCAGTCCCGCACACCAGACTAGGCCCCACTCGGCAGCAGCTCAAGCCTAGGTCCATTCCCTCGGTGTGGAGCCCTTGAGTACGCTGCTCGTGCGATACAGTGACACAAAACCTTACATCACTGCGACAACATTACTCATATCATCTCCACACACGTGCACGCATACACGCTTACACATGCAAGTGGAAGGGTTTTATTATTTTCCCTTATCAAACTGGAATAGTTTAGAATATTATCCAATACAAAATATATATAAGGGTTGTTGAGGTATGTATCCTTGGTACACATATATGTTTCAACAACTCATATACGTATGAATAGTTAGCCTAGCTCAGATAGGTCGCGAATTGCATGTATCAGGCAACAGCCAAAGCCGAGGTGTGCCGCGCACCCTTGAGCTAGTTGTCAAAATAAAATCGGCTGAGTGCCTTAAGCGTTCGCCTTAGTAGTCCGGTGAAGCTGTTAAGACCTTGCTGGGTCAATAGCGTAGTCAGTTCGAAAAAAAAAAGTGATATTTGCGTAACCTTTGTTTAATCATTTCTGTTCTATTTTATGATAGTGTAATTTAGATTAATATTTTACTCTGCCAATCTTCACTACTGACGATTATTATTGTCCGTGTATATGTGACTGAACTCCTCAATGGCTGGCAGATTCTGATAAATTGTTCTGTGTGTTCAGGTGGATTCAATAAATGGTTTAAATTTAAATTTGGAACCGGCAGGTGGCGCTGCGGCACTTTAGGGATTAAAAAAAAATTATAAATTGCAGGACAACGTCTGCCGGTCCCGCTAGTATTACTATAAAGTTGATATGACTTTAGTATTCTAACAAGATGGCGGCCGCATTCTTAGAACTTTCTGGAAAGTTTTCTTGATATCTCAGAATGTATGTTCTATGTTATTATTACTTACTAGCTGATAACAGTGACTATGTCTGCTTTGTTTATTATCTTGACAGAGGGAAAAATATACATATTTCAAAGTGAAATTATTCCCTGCTTACGGAATTTCTTTGTACTCTTCAGTCGAGAACACACCAATATGACAGCCCTGCGTTTTATTTTATGATATTAATATTCTCGTGTCGTATGCAACAATGGATTTAAACTCAAAAGCAGGCCGCGTGTCGAGTACTCATACAGTAAAAGATCGCTTTTTCAAAGGCCCGCACTCCAATCTAAATGTGGTTAACACCTCGTAAACCACTAGAAAACTAAATGTTTACTTTGACTTGTGGTAAAAGCGATTTTATAATCTTATTTTAGTGCACAAGCATTATTTTATTTTGTTGTGAAAGTTCTCGTGGGTGTGCTTTGAAATTCTGAGCGGCAACCTTTTTGTGTGACGAAAAATGGTGGGGGTAAGCACTGTGTTGGGTAGAGTGTTTAAAACACTTGTTCTTAGTTAAGCAACGTCGAGCACGGTCGATATTGGGATTGGTGACAGCCGCGCAGCACACACTATCCGAGTGTGCTGCGTGGGAGGGGCAGCGCCGCATTCTAGCTGCGGGGGGGGGGTAATTTAGAGGGGAATCTGTCGCTGCCGAGTGTGGTTTCGGCCATGCTCGGCAGCGAACAGGCTTGGCGAGCTATGGCCTCCTTCTGCGAGGAGGTCATCTCGCAGAAGGAGGCGGCGGAGAGGGCCCGTGAGGTAGATCCTCTAAGTGGCCCTCTCCGCCAACGGAGGGCCGGCGGGAGGAGGCGGCGTTTTGCTCGACTCCTCCCGCCACCGTAGCCGGACCTGAGGGGATGGGCCGGGGGGCCCATCTACTCATTGCACAGGTTCGGCGGACGAGGGGGGGCAACCGGTGTGTACCCACCCGGTTGCCTCTCTATAGGTAGGAGCCCGGCGGTCACCTTCCGCCGGGCGGACTGTTGGGGCGGCTCTCCAAGGGGAGAAGCATAGATCGATCCCTTGCCGCCCCAACAATACGGTCTGTCGGTACACCGTGGGGTCTTGGTCCGTGCGAGTCGGACATAACCCACCCTCTCCCCGGGAGGGTGGCGTATCCATAAGGGATGTCCCCACGTAAAAAAAAAAATGGGATTGATGACAGCCTGTGAACACCAAATCACCTTGGCAATTTGTTATATCTTTTCAATTATAATGTTTCTCTGTAAAAGTTTCACTTCTGTCGTGTGTCGTCATAACACACCCTGTTTTTTTTTTAATGTAAGGAGCATACAGTCTCCATATCTCGGAATATTGTAACGGGCGTGAGGTAGGTCTTACCAGTAATTTGTGTATCTCAAAATGTACAAAGTCTGGATAACTAACTGACACATTGATTGACTTTGAGACAGACTATCACATAGAGTAGCTAACCACAGGGACGCTGTAAAATGCCATACCAAGGGGTCCAATTAAGATAACTGAACGTTCAAACTCGCTGGAAACAAATCGATAAGCGACTGAGGTATTCAAATATATTTCCCAAGAGCGAAATTATATTACATCTGTGGTAAATGGCATGAAATTGAAATTGATTGATTGAATGAAATGCGCCGTATATGGGTTTACGGCCTCGTGCCCCCTTCTCTAGTGTTATCGGATTTGTGTGTTGATTGGGAACATGGGTTGTTATATAACTGGAAATGACGCCCCTCTCTGTGCGTTCACGAAAACGAATGTAACAATCTATGTTTGTAAAAATATGTTTAATGAAAAGATAAACCAAATCGAGTTAGTTACCGGTTCTTCTCAATGAGTGGGGTGTTTATGTGGTGGTAGTTCTGACGTTCATAAGAGCCTTCTCAGGGCCTGAATTGAATAAAGTATTTTAGATTTTGATTTATTTTAGTATCTCTCAAAGTTTTTGTACATCTTGGAAATTTCCTAGATAGACCGCTTGACAGATATCGCTTAACTTTCAAGTAAATAGGAACAGAACAAAAAGATGTATTGGCAAACACGCACACACTGTATCGATACGACGTTTGCGAACAAGGAAACCCTTTTATTGTCTATCGATGGTCGTACAATATAAATAATAAAGAAACTCCAAACCAATAAATTTTTATATAAAATTTATAAGTAATACTACAACTGGAAACTTAATCTTTATATATAAAAATCAATCTTTGTATCTTTGTCCGCTATGCATGCCGAAACTACTGAACGGATTGTGATAATAATTTAGGGGGGTATTCTGGGGACGCTCGAGAGTGTTCCGGCTTAAAAAATCTATACAAATAAATGTTTTTAAAAAAAATATATTAATGAAATTGTTTTCCTTTAAGAAAGAAAGGGTTTTTTATTCTTATTGAAACTTTTGACAAGATTTGACAAGACATTTCAAGATTACTATGACATATTTCAATTGAATATAATTAGCTATATAACCCATCGACTTCCAAATTAGGCACAATATGTCAGAATGGTATACGCTAAGTTTTTAATTGCTTTTTTAAATTTTGGCCACATTCGACAATGACATTTATGTACCCGTATACTTGCAATAATACATTTATTTATATGACAATGTGATACATTACATATGTATATCATGTTTATCTACAGTAATATTATTCAACGTAATAAGTACCCTTTTATCCTCCACCTATTACACAGGTGAAGTAGATGCTATATTAGAAGCTATCAAATATGTACTATCACATAGATTAGATCAAACTATCATATTGACAGATTCTCTCAGTTGCTTACAAACTATTCAACATAGTCTGATTTTTTCTAAAGTAGAGTCCCCAGTTATTATAATGATTAAATTCCATTTGTATCAACGTCATTGTTTAGGAATTTAGGTATTTCTAGCATGAATACCGGGACATAGTGGGAACCAGGGTAATGAAGCTATCGGTCTTCTTGCTAAAGAAGCTATCCAGACTGGATATTTTGGTCACTATAATACCTATGTTCAGGATTTATCCTCTCCAAACAAAACTGATTTGTTTGCATCATGGAACTCAAACTGGAATGCATCCAACCAAATTAATGGCAAATCATATGCTTCCGGATATATTCAGGATAACAATCCGGGTAAGCCATAGCTTTATAAGTTTCGTAACTGTTACAAGTTTGCTGCGGCAAGCTATCTGTAGACTGACGATCTATCTGTAGAGATGTGCTCTCCAGTCCATCTTGCAGAGCTCAGAATCAGGAACAACTCAATATGTAAATGTGGGTTGGATGAAGGCACTCTAGAGCACATTTTTTTCAATTGATCCAAATTTGTATTGTATTGTATGATATTTTACCTAACAAAATACTACGTCCGTCTGATTTTGACAAACGCATAAGGGTGTGTATTTCCTGTTTTTGTCAATAGTCTCGCTAATCTAATATAATAACTAACAGTAATTATTATGTAAATATACTTACATAGTTATTTAGGGCATCATGTATATAAGTTTTGTGTTTGTCTCTTTGTGTATATCAGTGGCCTAATGTGTAAGAACTAAAAATAAAAATTGAATTCTACCTATAAACTAACTCTCACATGACTGACTTGACACTGGTAGAATTCATATCTATGAAACTCCAAATTTAAAAATTTGAAATTTGTGAGTTTTGATGTTCAGGGTAATCTCTGATACTACTAATACGATTTTGAAAATTATTTCACTGTTAGAAAGGTATATTAGATTACTTATTATTTAGGGAAATATATATTGTATGTAAATGGGGCGTGGAGGTGAGGGTCAGAGGAGCAACCCGGGGGATACCGGTGTGGCATCGATTATTTATAATAATACCGCCACCCCATCGCGTCATCGTATCGGACATTTAAAGAAGCGATCCAGCAAACGGTACCGGGCTGTGCCAGCCACCGAGGCGCGCGAGCGCCGCGCCCTCCCGCACGGCGGCAACCCCCGCACGTCGCGCGCGCCGTCCTCTGAATCACACCAGCCGCGCTGCCTCATTAAGTGGACGTATTACGCATTGTTTATTGTAACATTATAAAATATATGACTAAATCCCTATATCGGGAAGACATTTCTTGCCAATATATATAGAATAGTTTGGAGTTACAACTGGACCCGATAAGTTTCGCTACAATCGGGTTCAAGGTTTTAAGATTTTTCGCATTTGATAATAAAATTGGTAAATAAAATTGATAATAACCTATTTAGTGCAGACGAATTTGCACGGGTCAGCCAGTAGTTGATAAAAATAAAGAACTCACTATTTATTACATTTAGTTCTTTTTTAAGCTGCGCATATAATTGAGAAGTTTTATATGATATACGAGTACTTTGATTAAAATTCGAAATATTAGAACAAAGTAGATGAATTTTGTAGGTTTTAGCGTTTGACCAGAATCTCATTCGATGTTAAATGACGATATTATCAAAGATGGTGAATACGCTAAACCTAGAGACGGCTGGCTCTTAAATGCGGCTGCAAGAACATACCAAGAGCTGCTTGGCAACAGAACTTCAACTTGAGGATAGTGGATTTAGGAAAAGCCCTATCACCATGCTGTACCACGAAAGCATCGTTAGTCGCTAGGATTTGAAACTCCATCCAGCGACGCGGTATCCGAACTGGTATTAAGCTATCATCGCTTCAAAATTAATTTGGTAATGCGAGTAATATTCTTCAATAGTTCAAGATTCAGATCAGCTTTATTTCAAAAAGAGGTCGGTTGTGGAGTGCTGCAGGAATATACTATTTATTGGTGAGATGTTTATCACTACACATTATAAAATAGAGTCCTCTGCCGCGCCTGTCTGTCTGTATGCTCGCGATAAACTCAAAAACTACTGAACGGATTTTCATACGGCTTTGCGGCGGGTATATATAATTTGTTAAGATTTTGTTTAAATTGGTTAAAATATGACGATAATTGTTGGAAGTGTCTGAAAAAGTCAAGCCGCCTGGCATCTTTCGTCCAAAACGCTGCCTAATCTCTTTGAGATATAAATAAACGATTAAAATAATAACCGGTGTCGACGAAGTCGCGGATATCAGCTAGTATCAATTAAAAGTGAACCCTCTGTTTGTATTTGATTGTGTCGCTATGTAGAACCATCGCACGCTGTGGTGGCGCCGCGCTGACATTTGACAGCGATTCCCTCAAGGTGAACGTGGAAATGTGCTGACAACTGGATATTCCATTCGGTAGAAAATCGAAAAACTATCTCAGAGTCCTATTTGTATAATAGATTTTACTATGCAGAATTCTCTAATCTATTGAAGTATTACCGAGTCTTTGAGTTTAGGAGAACATCCTGGTTGAATCTAGGATACTCTAGCTCGTTATCATCAGGTTTAATATGTTAAATATGTAAACGATGGCGACGTTTGAAAATGACGCCCCTCTGTGCATCTACGAAAAACTAATGAACTATCTATGTTTGTAAAGTTATTTATTATGAAAGAATAAACCAGATCGAGTTTCTTGCCAGTTCTTCTTGATGATTGGATTGTTCGTCCGAAACAGTGGTTGTTTTCATAAGCGTTTTCGGTGGGCTTAATGTGTATATAACATTTATTATACTTTACATTGTAAAACTTTTTTGTGGTAGCTATATTTTTACACTTTATAGGTCGTAGTGTTTGACAACAAGCTCACCGGATATTAAATGATGATGTAGTCTAAAATGTTAAACACTTTTAACCTAGGGGAGGACTAGGTCATAAGTGCAACTGCGGGATACACGCTTTAGGTGCTTGGTTATTTGACTGAAGAAGGTCTTTGAGCTATCTAAAGATGCTCCGTGACGGAGCCAAATACGTGTCGCTTATGGTCATTACATGTTAATGTGCAACATACTATATTAGCTATATTATTAACTAGCTGTGACCGCGACCTCGTCCACGTGGAACCTTATGTTAAAAATAATAATTAATAAAGTCATTTGAATGTATTAAGTCCATTTACTTATCTACTTATCTCTTGTACTTAAGTCGCATCATTATTATAATTACAATAACTTTTGATATACCGAATCGATTTTAATGAAACAAACACTAAATGTTACTTGAAGATATACTTTATAAGTTTCTTCATCATGCACGCAAAACTTTCGCAGGGATGCGTATTCATACAAACAGACAGACAATTGTATTAATGATTTAAATTTTGTATTATTACTTATTATATTATATATTCCTAGAAGACAACATCTGCAACATTTATTTTACAAATATCTAAAAAGTAGAGACACGTTAGATTTACATTTTCATTATACGTATATTTTACAGTTACATACCAACAGTGTCAACTGCCGTCAGCTTCAATCCTCAACCAAGGACGCGTTCTTAATTACTTTTTGTTTTAGCTACTAATATTTCGCTCTTTCTACTACTAGTTTCAGATTTAACATTTTCAGGCAAATAAAATCAATTTGTTGCATTGAGTCGTTGAATTTGTTGCACGTGGCAGTGGACAATCTATTCCAGGCGGAAGTGTAATGTCTATTATAATATTGGTGACGTATTATCAAATCGAGTGTGTTAGCTAGTCAGATGAGCTTTAGAAAAAATGCTATCTTCTTCTATATCTTCTTATCTGTACATATTATAAGAATGTAAATCTAACGTGTCTATAATTTTTCGATTGTCATGAAAAAAAACATTCTTCATTGGTGCTCCGTTCCTATTCGTCTTCGCGTGATGATAGCCACGCCTATAATATCATAATGATGATAGCCTATAAGCCCTCCTCGATAAATGGGCTATCTAGCACTAAAAAAGTTTTTCAAATCGGACCAGTAGTTCCTGAGATTAGCGCGTTTAAGCAAACAAACTCTTTGATAATAGAAGTATAGACAAATTATTATATTTGTAAGTACCAATAATATGGAGTCGGGGGAAAAATTGCAATTATTTTATAATAACTTCAATATGATTGCCGTATAAAAAATTGTAATCAATGGAAAAGCATTTCCGTCCGACGGTCCGTCCCTTGAGAGCGACTAATTTTAATACTCTCCTATTTATTTCTAGTTAATTATTTAAGTGCAGAACCCCCCTCACCCCCTTCTCCTTCCACGAGACCCTCCGGGAGAGTCGAGAAATGATTTGTACATGAAAAATTTATAGGGTTAATACGAAACTCCGTTTATAAAGAAAACTCTTACGGCACGGTGAGAATATTTAAAAACGTTTAAACGTTAAACGTTAAACGTTAAAAACGGTTAAACGTAACGTAAGGTAATTTATTTGCGTGAATGTATAAATGTGCGTCTTTATTTATTATATTTATACTACGGGACTTCGTATAGTATAGTAGGTATATGGTTTATCTCGGACGACTCCTCCCCAACACGGGGGGGCCGGGCGCCGTCTGCCGTCGCCTCTATATGGGGGTCGTCAGGTCCATGGCCGCCTACGGGGTACCGTTATGGGTCGACACCCTCAACGCCACAAATATCCGTGCTCTGAGAGCTGCGCAGCGTACCGTGGCGTTGAGGGTGATACGGGGATACCGCACGGTGTCCTCGGGGGCGGCCATGGTGCTGGCCGCCTCCCTTCCCTGGGAGCTAGAAGCGGAGGTTCATGCCGCCGTATATCAATATACCTGGGGGAGCCTCTAGCTCCCAGAGAAATAGAGGAAAGAAGAAGAGAGAAGAGGGATGAAGTGGTGGAAAGGTGGAGGCGGGACCTGGCGGACGCGCGGTACGGTCGACACACGATCGACGCCGTCCGCCCGGTCCTGCCGGATTGGCTTAATAGAGGATGGGGCTCCCTGACGTTCCGACTGGTGCAGGTCCTGACCGGACATGGTTGCTTCGGTTGGTACCTGTACCGGATAGCACGCAGGGAGCCGACTGTCGTATGTCATCAGTGCGGCGTTGACCCGGACACCGCGCAGCACACTCTGTCTGAGTGTGCTGCGTGGGAGGAGCAACGTCGCACTCTGGCTGCGGCGGTAGGGCAAGATCTGTCACTGCCGAGCGTGGTTGCGGCCATGCTCGGCAGTGAGGAAGTGTGGAACGCAATGGCCGCCTTCTGCGAGGAAGTCGTCTCGCAGAAGGAGGCGGCGGAGAGGGTTCGTGAGCAAGATCCTCAAAGTGACCCTCTCCGCCAACGGAGGACAGGCAGGAGGAGGCGGCAGTTTGATCGCCTCCTCCCACCATAGCTGGACCGGGGAGGATGGGTCGGGGGACCCATCTTCCCATTGCACAGGTCCGGCGGAAGGAGGAGACGGCCGGTGTGTACCCGGCTGTCTCCTAACAAGACGGGGCCCGGCGGCGGCGCTTTTGCTACTGGGCCAACCGCTGGGGCGGCACGATGAAGTCTATAGAGATCTCGTGCCGCCCCAACTATAGCGGCAGACGTACACCGTGGGGTTTTAGTCCGTGCGACTCGGACATAACCCACCCTCTCCCCCCGGCGGGTGGCGTATCCATAAGGAATTTCCCCACGTTTAAAAAAAAAAGAAAAAAGGTATATGGTTTATGACCATTCTCATATATATAGCGGGCGTCATCCGGGTAAAATGCGAGCATACAACACTCATTGATCACGGTGTCATACTATTTTAATTTAGATCAAACAATATTTCGCTACTTAGCAATAATATCGTTAGAAAGATTAGCAATTATGACCGAGCAGCTAGTTGGGGCACCGATCTTACTTTAACCACCGAATATAGATACTCTCATCAACGATCCAAGTCGATCCGTTGCTATCGCTCAAACAAGTGTGTCACCAAAACTGGTATCCGCCGCAAAATACGAACCCGTACCAAACGCTGCGCGTTGTAAAAGACGTCCGCGACATATTTTTACCGACCCTCCCGATGAAATAACGGCAGTGAACGATCAGTACTAGCCTGTCTCTCTAAACAGAGCGTGCTCACGCCCACGCCCGCGTAACCACAGATCACGCCGCCGTGGTCTGGGGGTAAATTTCGCTCCCGCACACCAGACTAGGCCCCCCTCGGCAACGGCTCAAGCCTAGGTCCGTTCCCTCGACGTGGAGCCCTTGAGTACGCTGCTCGCGCGATACAGTGACACAAAACCTTACATCACTGCGACAACATTACACATATAACCTCCACACACGTGCACGCATACACGCTAACACATGCAAGTGGAAGGGTT